>RQTK01001010.1:80569-153680 GCA_003991915.1 Elysia chlorotica | reverse complement strand
TGTGTTGCAGCAACTAAAATTGTCAGACGTCAGTCTTGGTGCCCGTCCACAATATAGTCTATTTAGTGCTGACGTTGGATGTCTCACCCTTTCTGTACTTCTGAATTTCTATGTCTGTTTATCTGCCTCTCGCCTGCGTCGGAAACCGATGTTCTATCCCAGGACTTCTGCGCTCTCTTCAAGAGGGTGGTGTTTGGGCTTAATACGCTGCAGGACAAACTGATGCTGATAACAGTGGTAGAGCTTCAGTAACTGCTGTTGCCCCACCTTATCTATTCTGTGTGCTGCCTTGAGAGCGAGTTACTCTGAAGACAAAGATGATAATTATCTTCTAAAATAGTTACAGCTGCAGGTCTTAACTACACTCCAGTGTAATACCTGCGTGAGGGTCATCTTGGTGATGATAGCCAGCATGATCTTCTCGCCTTTGGTCGGGTACGGGTTCTTGATGTGCTCCTGGAGCCAAGCCTTCAGGGTGTTTGTGCTTTCTCTGGTCGCGTTCTTACGGCGCGCGTTCAAGTCCAAACCGCCGTATCTGGGAATATGGACAAGAGATTATCAGCTTTGGTTATTCCGACACGCCCATCATGATTTGAAAAATGCGGCAGTTAATCAGTTATTATAAACGACATTTCAAAGTTACATGTGTATTTGGGTTACTGTTTTGATTTAGGGGACAATTATTGTGTTTGAAGTAATACTTTTGTTAATACTACGTATTTATGTATTGTCATCATACTTCTTTTTTTTTTTTACAATATTTATAATGATAATGCACACTACTTTATAACGTTGTATGCAAAATTTGTAAAAACCTGTTATTAGTATTAGCATTAAGGGTGCCATTACAACACCATTGAATCAAACAATATATGGGTTAATACATTGTATAAGGATAATTTATTTCTAAGTGCTTTAGCAAACTGGTAAAAATACTGCTAATAATCGGATCAAGATGATAAAAAGACAGTTATCGTCATAGGGAACATTGACAGAGAGGAATGTTTAAGTGTTCCACCTTACCCAGTGCCATACGGGTAGAATCCCATAGCGGATGTGTCGTAGAGCGAAGGTTGGCCCAGTGACCTCCATGCATCGCTTCCGTCACGGATGTTGCTGCCGTTGGCACCCTAGCAAGGTCAGAAGGGAAAAATCGATAACTTTAATTTAAGGTACAGCAACCCAGGAAGAAGGATAAAAATTGTTGTTTGAAATAAAGTTTTTTTTTTTTAAGAAAGAAAGAAAATGACGCAAAGTGAGAAGAAAAAAAATGTTAGGGCATTGAGGTAAAGCATAATTATGCCCTCTTAATTTCAAAGTTGATTTTCCTATCATCTTTCTACTTCTTTTCCTTCATAATCATCATGTTAATTCCTTTGTATATTGCCTTTCATATTGTCTAACATTAATCTCTTCATTTTTTTTTATAATTTATATTTCAGACTGTCGTCGAAACTAAATACAACTATCCCAAAGTTCAACATCCCACGGTATTTTTTTGTTCATATATTTTGTTGTTTCTCTGTGAGAAATATTTTAAATCAAACGGAGAAATTCTCAAGCATGAAAGTTACCAGTTATGAACTTCGTGACAGTAGTAGTTTTCGCTCGAGTTGTGATACCAGAAAATTGTAGTAGAAATTTCTAAACCTTTAGTCTGTGAGATGCTTCTTAATTCCCTTTTTAAAGAGTGTTGATGCGAGAGAAGAAAGAGTTTAGAGCTTTTGGCTTTTCAATACTGTTGTGTTGTCGAGTTCTGTGAGCGGCCTGTCTTGGTGCCGTGTGTACTGTGTTCCCAAAGCTGGTCTCACGGGTACCAGGTCTAACCCCACCTGCCTGGAAGAAAGCCCTGAAAGCAGGGTCGCGATCCCGAATAAACGCGCCTTCAACTCTTATTAAGTCCGTCTATTTAGCGCTTAAAGATGAAGCGTAAACGCTGCCTTTTCATAGTTTGTTCAGTCGGTAAACGCTTCTCACGGGCTATTTCCACTTTTGCACGGACCCGTTTGAGCACGAACCCAAGTGTCCCTTCTCTGCAGCTTAATATACTTGATACCCCATACTCGCTTTGAGCGAGAAATAAAAAACAACAATTGGAATTAATTGTGAGCCTAGCTTCTGTCAGGCGGAGAAGGAAATAATTACCGTGGCATGCAAAGCCACAATTTTCAAGTTCTTTACACCAATAAACGACGCGTGAACATTGCTACAGAAGCATTGTCTAGAGCTCAACCAGCACGGTGCCTGTTGTCTCGTTGCTTTGTGTCTGAGAGAGGAGTCGAGTGCAAATGATGTGGAAAACATGATTTGAAAATGTTTGAAAACAATAACAATTGGAAAAAAAAGAAACAATGGGTGAAAGAGGGCGGTTGAAGGGGAAAAGAAAGGAATGGTAAGGGAAACGTTAAAGAGATATAAAGGGAGAGAGAGAGAGAGAGAGAGAGAGAGAGAGAGAATGAATGAATGAATGAATGGATGAATGAATGAAAGTAACATTGATATAATGAAGGAAAGTTCGTGTGTGTAAGAGCATGTGACAATGTTCTCAATCTAAATACAGCCATGTACTGAGAAACAATAATAAAATATCTAAGTGACTTGAGGCGATACCAAGAAGTTAGATTTGGTTCGCTTAAAAATCAATTGGAATCAGAGTTCATTAGTGCATGACTAATTAATGTTCCATTTGGTGGGGAAAAACATGATGTAACCAATTGTTTAGGGCCCCAAAAATGAAGTGCATGTGACAACCATAGGATAATTAAAAGTTCCCATTATCCATGACCAATCAATTGTTGTACATTACAGTGTTCTGTGTTGTTGTTTTTCTTCTAATGTCATGCTTTAGGCAGTTAAACTAGAAGATTCTGAACTTCACTGCATTGGAATTTATGACACAGAGTTGTAATAATGTAGAGTATCTGAAGACAAGCGTAAAAATCAAGTGGTATCTTATCCCCCAGCCTTAGGCGACCCCTTTAGCGAGCCGCGGCGACACCGAGGGGCGCTCACTTTGTTGTGGGTCCCACATCAGGTCTTTGCTGGCCCATCAGCATAAAAAACAGACTAGGGGGTTTTCGCCCTTCGATGAACCGGCCCATTACGTTACGATCATTTTGTGTTTAGCACCAGGAGATGGGGCAGTGAAACAGGGCAGTTACACACACTATTTTGTTTGTTGGGTGTTTTTTTAAGGATTTTGATTTTCTTTTTCCAAGTTTCCCCTTTTATTGATGTTTTTATATAAGATGGGTAATCTAGTAATAAACCAACCTCAAAATATGAACGCAAAACCTCAGGTTTTTAATAGGGAATGATGGTTCCAAGAAAAAGAGATCTTTTGAAAACTTCGAATTCATTCGCATCACCCAGGCAACCAATCACAATTTATGTTTGTTACGTCAATCAATATCGTCTTTTGTGTAAATATCAACAAACGCAGGTATCATCATTGGCTGTGAGATAGAAATTTAATGAACAATGTTTGCATACATTGATTAACAGAATTTAGGTCAGGTCTCAATTGCACAGTTCATGTATTTATTATTTTAAGGGAAATTATGAGAAGTGTTATTATATGAATGTAACACTTTTTATTTGTATTTTTTCTAACATGGGTATTTGTTAACAGCATGTTATGTATGTATAGTAGTAATTATTATTGTTGTTGTTATTTTTATTATCAATGATAAATATATAGGCATAAATTGTGTTTGCTGAAGTAAAATCAGAAAGAAAACAATACCCAAGGAAAATACGCAAAAGATCAGTCAAGAATTTTCAAATAAAAATAATGCGGATCAGAATTGTTTTCAACATAAAATTAAGACTCTTTGTATTGATGGCGAAAGAAGGCAGGGGAAGAGAGTTAGGCGGAAGGTAGACGGGGTGTAGGGTGGGTGGGGATGGATGCTGAGTTCCAGCAGAGATGAAAGGCGACAATGATGTCGGGGGACCACAGGGGTGCGAGCTGCTCCAACTTGTCGCGCTCTGGTTGAAGGGCAGGATTATCAGGGATGCCGTCCCAACATAAATGGTTTACATAAATGGTACACAAATGTAGGAAGTGTTGGTAGAAACTACGTTTGTTGTTAAATATCTTTTCATTTCATTTTCAATTTGACCTCTATCTCCTGATCAATGTATCTTACATACTGTTATTGACGGATATTTATAATTTTTGAAGTATGTATTCGTCCCTTCACTCGGATGTGTATTTCAATGCTTGAAAGATATTTTGTATTAAATATATCGTGCCTTAGCCTAGTTGCTTAAAACGTTTCCTACGGTCGAAGCTGCAAACAGTTATCATAACAGTCAAGCAGCGATTGGATTGCCGTGCATTGTTTGATGTTATCTTGTCCGGAGTCAATTACCAGTTTGTTATTTGAAGACCTCTCCAACCTCTAGTTAGCCAAATACATGTAAAGAACTCAACCTGGTGTTCACATAGTGCACCAGCCGCCAACTTCAATACCAGCAATCAGTTTACACTGAGAGCGAGATTATACGCTGGATTTGCCAAATCCCTGGCCGACAGTTTTCACTTGTCTGTGCGCACCGCTAGATGCTCAGAGGTCCGGGTCCTCAAAGGACCGTAACGGCGAGAGATGGGGGACTCCCCGGGGTGTCCTCGCCAGGCCCGCCCCGACTGTGCCCGAGACCCCTGGGGCGCGCGATGCTCTCAAACAGTCAGGGACACCATCTCCTGCTCCGCGGAGCGCCACTTGCCCAGTCCGCTTCACACGCACATTAGCGGCTTTGTGGTCCACATAACGCTAAAGGATTGCGTGATCAAGCCCCTCAAGCGAGGATTTTCAGATCGCTCATTGCTTCCTACGACTAGCATAGAGCTATGGTTGGTCCCCGGTGCAGATTCCCTGACCTAGCGTCTTCGTCTACGCTCTAGGCCCTATTATCACAAGGCCTGCATTGCTACGGTCCGCTTGGGTAGCGGCTTGACAGTGACGGCCAAGAAAACAGTTTCGGGTGGACGTTAGAAACATATAAAAATACACTGTTAAACTCTTGATCTGTCCACCCGTCGCCGTTTTGCGCTTTCTCGGGGCCTAAGAGACGTTAAATTCGGAGACAGTTTCGCTTTCTCCGCCCAAAGACTACTTGATCTCTCCAGTTTATTTTGATTCAATCTCTTTAGCAGGGGAGAGTGAATCCAACCATTGCGTGTGGGTTTATAAGATTTTGCCTTTGAAGTCGGTGTAATCCCAAGCTCTTCAGCGGTTGACTGGATTTGAGGCAAGTTAATTAAAAGAACAAGTGGGAAACTGGTAGAATGGTGTGACTGATTAATCTTTCTAACAACTTGGTCAAAGCGTTTGCCGTTGGGAGTACGGACTGCAACTCTAACATCTTGCGGCGCAGGTTTTTTGTCTTGTTTTGTTGGGATATTGAGAAAATAAACTATGTGGGCTTTCATTTATTTACTTTTTTGCAAGCTTTCTTCTAGAAAGGTCCGAGAAAAATTGTTCAACAAAAGATAAGGTGGAGAATCATAATGTATTAGATTTAAGATTCAAAATCTCTCTTTTTTCCTTTATTAACAGCCATTTTATTTATTTTTTTTGGCTGACTAAATTATAATACTCTTTATTATCTTTTAAATGGATAGTGACACAGCTGATTTTGTTTACATTATCTAAAAAGAACCGTTTTTACTAAATATTCAATTTAACCTCCAACAATGCATAAAGTTTAACACTTTCCTAGATTTAATTTCTTATTTATTAAAATAAAAACACATCATCTCACAATTTATGTAAGACAATTTTTTTTTACATGTATATTTTTTCAATTCGAATTTCACAATGCGGATTCTAAATTTATTCAGATATAAAATTTGATGTGTTTCATGATATATTTTTATTGTTCGTTGTTTTGTTTTGTTTTTGTTTTTGTTTTATTTTCAGCATTATTCCACTCGACATGCTCCATATAGAGACTTTGAAAGCTCATTATAATGTGAAGTCAGGGGCAATTAGCCTTAAGCTTTGTTTCATAACTTTTGCCTTGAAAAAAAGTTAATGGTGAGGAAAAAACAAGAGAGCGAATGCCTGGGGTGTTGGAAGTAGTCGAAAAGAGAGAGATAGAGAGAGAGACAGACAGAGAGAGAGAGACAGAGAGACAGAGACAGAGAGACAGAGACAGAGAGACAGAGAGACAGAGAGACAGAGAGACAGAGAGAGAGATCGTTGGGGTGGGAGGAGTGTTGCTTTTTTTGTTTTGTTTTTTCTTTTGTGTTTTATCCCCGTTTCTTTTGTTTTACATCCACTTTGGGACAAGCGGAATACAAAATATGTCGGTAAAAACGCTTAGAAAATAGATCTCAACAGGTAGACAAGGAAAAACAGAACGATGATGGTGGTGCCTTCGTCTCTACGGGATTCTTTAGCACAACCTTAGGATCGCCGTATAGGACACCCTGGGATACCTTAAGGTTCAAACTCATAGACAGAGCCCTCTCCCTATATAAGAGATTAATATTTTAGGGATCTTCTATGTAGGATCTTCCTTGTACGGCGACGGGGCTCAAAACTAAAGGCTGTCAATTTTACGTGCTACCACACAGAGACAATGCAGGAACACATTGTACAATGTACCGTGATTTTTGTCAACCGACCCAACCGCTATAGGAACTTTTGGAATGTAAGATAAGAAATTTTACCAGTATAGTAGTGCGGGGATAACATGCCCCTATCTTAGCCAATCACATGTATACTGGTACCAACCCAAGAGAACCTTAGTGATGGAAGGTATAAAAGTGTCCTAGTAGTGCGGGGACACCACGACTCTTGTCTTTGCCTACTACATACATGTACTCACCAAAGGCGTGTAGAAGGCCGAGCCCTCCGCGCCTAACGGCATGTACGGAGACTGGGCCCCACAGGCGGCGGCCGCGGCAGCAGCAGCGGAGTAGGCGCCCCCTGCCCCGGCAGGCCCGAACAGGGAGGATGGAGGGGCGCCCAGGCCTGGTGGTAGCCGCGAGTAGGACAGCAGGGCCGAGCTGTACTGGCAGGAGCACACGGTCTGCCCGGTGTGGGGGTCCGTCATCACTGGACGCCCGTTCTCACAGCACTGCTGGTGCTGCTGGTGGTGGGGGTGTGTTGTGGGCCCTGCGGGACTTGAACCTAGGCCGTTCATGCCACTAGGGGCTGCGCTAGCTACTGCGCCGAGTGGACCGCTGTTGTTGAGAAGCCCTCCGCTGCCAAGAAGGGAGGAGGAGGCAGGGGAGGATAGAGGAGATGCCGCGGATGAAGTAGTGAGGGAGAGGGAGTGTCGTGGATTGGAGGAGGGAGGTGATGGGCTTCCATTCATCTGTAGGGAGAAAAAACAAGAAACAATGATGAAAACCATAATTATTAAGGAAAGAAAATTAGTACGAACATGCACATAATTTTGCATTATTTTTTTCTCTTCATCACTTTTGTCCAGTAAAACATCTATAGTTCTGAACGAATGCGATGGGTTCCTCTGTTATCATAACGATAAAGCCTAATTTTGAATTTAAAGCACCGCTTTCATGTTGATAAATTTAATTTCAACAAATTAGTAATCTCAAATCCACTTTTTGTTTATTAGTTCTATCATGAATTTAGTTCTTCTACTGGTATTTCTTTTTCTTTTCTATTTTTGTTTTTTTATGTCGTTGTTGGAATTGTTCTTGATTTTTTTGGATTTTGTTTCTGTGATTATCATTACAATCATGTATCGATGATGATGATAATGATGATGATGATGTATGATGATGATGTATAAATAAACACCGATGATGATGATGATGATGATGATAAGACGCCGAGGATGATGATGATGATGATGATGATGATGATGATGATGATATGATGATGATGATGATGATGATGATGATGATATTATTATTATTATTATTATTATTATTATTATTATTATTATTATTATGATCATTATTGTTGCTTTTGTTGTTGTTGTTGTTATAACTATTATCAACCTAATTAATAATAAATTTTTATTATTATTATTATTATTACTATTATTATTATCCTAATTATTAATTTTTAATGGCATGAAAATTTACTATAGTTTTTGTGTTATTAATTTTGCCGATGGTTTTGTTGTTGTTGTTGTTGTTGTTGTTGTTGTTGTTGTTGTTGTTGTTGTTGTTGTTGTTGTTGTTGTTGTTGTGTTTTTATAATCAATATTTGTTAGGTGTAGTGGTTTTTGGCTAGTTTCTTTTACCATTTTTTATTTTACAAAATACATAATTGATATTAAATTAAATATGTTGCTCTACTTGCAAGTGCTGGATATTTATTTCAATTTTGTTGTTGTTGCTTGCATTCCAATATGACTTTAAGCTCTGGTTTTAGTACTAACACTATTTACATTGTGCTCACCTGTGGTGGGGTGGGTAGGCCCGGGGACCCGACGGGGAACGCTGCGGCCAGGTGACCATACGACATGTTGACCAGACTGGCGCCGGACATGGTGGGCTGGGATACTCAGAGATGCTATTGGTTGATTGCTGGTGCCAATCAATAGAACTAGCAGGGATAGTCCACGTAGATGGGATCCCTAAGTGAAATCTTTATTTTTTTTATGTTAGTATGGTTATTCTTTCTTGTACACAGTCTCCATCTGCCTCTCTTTTTGTTTGATATATATTTTAAAAAAATATTTCTTGCAGCCAAGATGTCGATTTTTTTTTTTTTTGCAAGTCCAAAACACTCAAAAGTTAATGTACAATATTGAGTTGATTTTGAATGTCTTCATAGAATGCAGCAATGTCTTGTTGAGAATATCTGTGGAGAAAAGAAAGTTAAGCAGGGTTATTATTGTATGACACAATGAAAAAAATGTAATGTTTTTGATACATTTGATACAAAAACAAATTAAATAACATGGAATATAAAATGTAGTACATTTAATGTAATTGTTTTGCTCTTCATTAATTTTAACTTTTACAGGGTTTTTTAACTGTAAACTGCAAGTCAAGATATTTCTTAAATTTAAATTGTATAACATTAATTTGTCGAAATTTAGACTTAGTACATTGCTCGAACTACTAATAAGTTTGAATTAGTTTTTAGAATGTGTAGATACAATCATAGCTTATTTTAATGTACGTCATAGGTGTTTCGATTATTTTTTAAAGATTGTTCTTGTTGTTGTTGTTGTTGTTTGTTTGTTTGTTTGTTATTGTTGTTTTGCTGTTGCATTGCTTTTGATATTTGCCTTCATCTTGTTTTGTTGTCATTTCGCTCCTTTAAACAAACAGTCGCCAATAAACGTCGCGGTAAAAGTCCATAACTCGCTAGATGGTTGAATTTTTTGCCTAGACTTCAATGCTTCTTCCAATCTTCAGGGGAGGGGTTAATTTTTTTTTTCATTTAAATGATTTGATAGGATCAATAATGAATGTATTTAATGAACTGTTTTACAGGGCTAGTTCACCATTACCAATAATTTCATGTCTTTACCTTGACAGTTAATTTACAATACATTCATCTTAACGAAGACCTTTACTAAAAAAGAGTACCTCGATTTTTCGGTTTTCAATATCAAAGCAGATTCAACCCATGCAGTATAAATCTATCACTGATTCATGTAACTTTTTTTTTTCCTTTTGCATGACGAATTCATACCGGTTATACATTGAAAGCCCCATGGTCAATAAAAAATATTGTACAAATCAATTACACACATTTTGGACAAAAATGCATTGATGAACAATCTGACTGTTGGTATCACACCCATTCATAATAACAAAAAAATGTACTCCTCATTTTGTTTTAATCATTCTTTTTTATTCCAATTCTTTTAGGTAAGTGTACTTATTTTTTAATTGTGTTCTTTTTTTTTTGTCTTGTGTTTTTTTTTTCTCTTTTTTTTGTCATTTTTCTTTTCTTCATTTTGTGCTTTTCCTGTTGTTGCTTTGTGTTGCTTTTTTATCACGTCAATTGAAATTTTGATATCGCAATTTAATATTTTATACAAATATTCAATGCGCCCGAGAATGTTTAATTGTTTGATATTTTATAAAGTCCCCTCAGTTTTTCTTCCTTATTAGTTTACTTTTCATCGACCCATTATCTCTGTCAACTTATCCTCATATTTTTTTTAATTTCATTACTATTTAAAGGTATGCCAAATATAATTAAAAGGTGAAAAAATCAGGGGAAATGGTAAACATTGTTTATTTTTGGTCCGTTATTTTTTCCTTCTTTTTTTTCTGCAGTTAAATCAAATAAGAATCAAATTAAACCTAGTTAGATAAGAATTATTGAAAATTGTTAGATCAAATTTGAGCTATTGCAGTACAATGAAATTAGAATATAAGTTAAATTAAATAAAAACTTCATTACAAAAATATGTAGTGACGGTACTTGTAACTCTATCTGTAAGTGGGGCACTATGACGCCTGTGCCAGAAAGTAAACAACTTTTTTACCCGTAGCTTTTCATTAGTAAGTAACAAGAACTTAAACTCTTTAGAAGTTGGTACTTTAACATGAAGGGGACTCGCTTGAGTTTAAACTTACGTATTGCAATACCGGCACACATAAAAATAAAGTTGAGATGAAAGAGAACTAAATAATAGTAATTAAGAATGCTAGACTGAGAGGAAATATCGAGCAAATATGAAGAAAGAAAAGACGAAAGATGAAAAAGGAAAGAGTGACAGAAACATTTTTGTAACATTTTGCTGCACGTTATGAACATATTTATAAAATTACATGTATCTCAGACAAACCAAATACACAATATTCATTCAAAAAGATAATCAAGAAAAATCCGAGATGGAAATAATTTAATGTGACGAAGTATGTTTTGCTCCAGTGTGGCTAAAGAAGCCTTAGTCTATTTTAAAGAAAGCAGAATAAAAAAGATTTTTAAAAAGTGAAATAATGAGGATTAATCATGGTTTAGAGAAAAAAAAAGACGTGTGATGACAATTTTACTTTTATTTATAAGGGAAGGGCTCTTGCAATTTAATTTAGGATCTTCCACTTTTTAAAAGGCTCTTAACTTGAAACTAACCTTTTATTTAATTATGGTCAAAAAGGTTATAAACATATGTATATACATTAAAGAAAAGGGTAATAATAACCTGAATTCAGCCGAGTTGATGTTACATGGTTGATGTGCATTGCTTTCAGGCGCAGATCAATATTGTTAGAAAGTTACGCTGTGTTCTAGTCTTAACCAGAGCTAAGGTGTATCTAGTCCCGGTCTTAGAGAGTAACCTAAAGAAAACTTTAGTCCCAGTTAGAATGGGTACTTAACGCCAAACTAAATCAACAGTTCTTTAATATAAATTTTGGTCAAAAAAGTGTTAGAACATGCATGTATTATACTCTTTTTTTTATAAAGTTGGCAGCTTTGTGTCAAGTTAATTCATAATGTTAATGAAGGGTACTCACCGCGCTTGTTGAATAGTGGACGTGCCTGTGGGAAGCAAGATGAGTAGGAACCTGGGGTTCAGGTGTGTTCCACTGGCCGCCAGATTCCACGCCGATCTAGACACTTAGATCTAGTCTAGCTATCACAGCAATGTTCTACCGCCAGATGTATGATATTCCAGAAATGTCTTTCTGTGTGGAATTCCAGCAACTCAATTATAGTCTGGCGTAGATCTTGTTTTCTTGGTGTTTGTTCCGATGTACTTGAGTTTAGATTCTTCCCGAGTGTAAGTTGGTGGGCACACTTTTTGTCAAGTCTTTTTTTAGCATAGAGCAAAGTTTAATTGATGACTATGAACCTGGGCGCAACACTTTATCAAAACTATTATTTGATGTTAGAAGGACAGGTCTACAAACTGAGAATGAGCTTTAGATTTGAAAGTTTGATTGAGTGTGTCCCGTCAGTCTCTCGTTTATCTATAAAAATAACGTGAGTCAACTGGATCTGTGGCGCTAGCTGTGAGTTCGCTGGTGATGATATGATGATGACGATGATGTGTGAGAGAGATGTCAGGGCACTGCCGAGGTTAGAAACAAGTCTGCAAATCTGATGGTAGCGAGCAGGGCTGATCCCGGGTATAGTGGACGCGTGGGCCGTGACACCTCGCCCGCTACTTGTGTAGTCATCCCAGAGCAACGAGTTTCACGCCTCCTGCCCCCGCTCCAGCACGAGTTTCTCTTTCTTTTGCTTGTCTTTCTCAATAACCCCCAATACCGGTATCTCTCTTTGTGACTCCACAATCGTGCATACCCCACACGCTCTTTTCTTTCGCGAGGGGGAGGGGGGATTTTCTCTCTGATTGAATTATCCCGCTAGCGGAGCGGGGCGGGTGTGCGGTGTTGTCGAGCGGATACATTCACCAGTCACTTTGACAGCCGATTGGGACAGAAAGCGAGAAGGGGTCGAAAGAGGCTTCACAACGTTTAGATTAGCATGCATGCGGTTTTTCTTTCGTCCCGCCCACAACTGAAATAACAGACAGGAACTTCGGAGCATGATTTTTACCCCGCTCTCACCTACATCTGACCAAACCCTCACACCCGCTTTGACTGCGAGGGCAAGATCTGAACAGTCAGTTGGCCTCACAAATCCACGCCGCGCTGTTTCTCTCAACCGGCTCGCTGATAAGCCCCGCCCACTTTGCTAACGCCCAGTTGACAGACGGGCAGCTGGCTCCGCCTCCACCGGCCTAGCCAGCATTCGAATGCGCATTTCGTGCCGCGCGTAGCTTTCGAGTAAAAAGAATAACAAAGGTAAACTTGTCCTTCCCTAACCGCTAGCTTTATATCTTTAACCGATGTAAATGTTTAGCAAGAAATGTTTGTGCTTGAAGTAAAGAATATATTTTATATTGAGTTTGTTTTTAGTTTCCACTTACCTTCAGGACTTCAGGATAGCCTGCAGGGCAGCCTTGCAATCTTCAGCCGGAGAAAGCGAGGCTTGAAGGTTTCTGCGAGTTGTGCGTCTCCTACGTCTCAAGAAAACAGGCGTATTTCAAAGAACGCAATCTGTGTATTTTACTTTAAAATTTCTTGCTATTTCTATAACATAATCAAATACATGTATAATAAAGTAACCGACTTGCTTTAATCTCTTTAAAGCCGGTGCTTTGATAAGTACAAGTTTTTTTTTGTTTTTTTTTTATTAGGAAAGGCATCTAGCTTGTTTTCTTTTTTTTTTTTTTATTGAATGAAGGTGCGCTACATTGCATCCCTTTGAATCTTTCACTAAAAAATTAATGAATGTACACCGACGGTTGAACCTGTGGTTTTAGTCAGAGAGAGAAAGAGTGAGCTGCATTAAGAGAGACGCACAGAGAGACGGGCATACAGATGGACAGAGACAGAAAGAAAGAGAGAGAGAGAGAGAGAGAGAGAGAGAGAGAGAGAGAGAGAGAGAGAGAGGAGGAGGGGGGCAAATAAAGAAAAAATGCAGTAGGGGGCAAGCAACAGATTTATTTCTAACAGGTATAACCTTAAGTAGGTCGACATATCAGTCATTGCTAAGTGATGATACGGCACCTCATAATCTCAGGCTTAAATAAATAAGAAGGTGAACCTGGAGGAGGAGAGTGGTAGGAGGAGGAGAAGAAGAAGAAGAAGAAGAAGAAGAAGAAGAAGAAGAAGAAGAAGAAGAAGAAGAAGAAGAAGAAGAAGAAGAAGACTACTATTACTACTACTACTACTACTACTACTACTACTACTACTACTACTACTACTACTACTACTACTACTACCTACCTACCTACCTACTCCTACGATATAGCTTATAATTTGCTGACGTTGGACGTTAAAACCCAACCAGCCAAACCAAACCAAACCAAACTCCTACTACTACAGAACCATTTTGGTGAGACTATCAACTGTAAACGGTAAAACTTAACCAGCAGACTAAGGCTGACCAGTTAAGTTAAGCGTTCAGTGTAAGTACTATATGGGCTGTATTGTGGGCGAGTACCAAGGCGCCTGACAACTTCACGTGCTGCAAAACACAAACGGTGCTTAAACATCTTGACTCTAGTCACAGCTGGACTCGTTATTCTGAAACCGACCCAACCAGTAGGGGACGAAATTGGACAAAATACAATTATGACCGATCGTGGGTTTCGAACCAGGGACTTCTTAGACCAACGCTCTACTACTCGCTCAGCCCCCTTCACTCCCCCCCCCCCCCAGCCCCCTTCACCCCCCCCCCCTCCCCCCAAACCACCAGAAACACAATTATAACGTACCCCAGAACTTTGAGTACACTTTTACAATATACCAACAGCCAAGTCAATTTTGCCACATGACACAGAAACCAGTCGGCAAGAACCACCCTCGTTACCACGAACAAAAAGTTTAGAAACGAATTTCTCAGGGAATGTGAACACCAGTTTGATGAGACCATGTCCAAACGATACGGATATAGCATAATAATAATAATAATAATAATAATAATAATAAAAACTAAACGGACAAAATCAAGATTTGGACACGTGCTTTGAGAACCAACTCGTCGTTCAAACGCATATTTTGATAGCTTAAAAACACAATTTTTCAAAATGTGAGTGTACTAGTTTGATAACTTTATGTTTTCAATATCGGCACGTTGGTGATTAGCAAGAAGAACGGCAAATAAGTTATATGTTTTATTTTACTCTTATTATCAAGAAAAAAAAGCTTAAAGGGGTTTCTAGCTCGGAAGAGCAATAACAAAAAGCGCCTGTTACTATAGATGAAAAAGTATTAATTTAAAAAGGATAATAAAAATGAAAATCCAATACAGCAATGATGTGAAACAATATGATTTTATTAAGCTTGTTAGAGACCCACTAACCGCTTAGCTACTAGAATTGTTTACAGTCGTTGTACATGATAAAACAGACCCATCAGATCATCCCGGATGACACAATCACGCCACCAAGGCATGGGGTTTTCCGATCTCTCATTGGCTTCATAAGTCTAGAACAGAGCTATGATTGGACGTCTGTGCAGATTTCCTTACCTATCGTCTACATTTTCGTTATGGGTCATGTTTTCGCAAGGCCTGTAATGAACATAACCGCCGCAGTAAAGGGGCAAGACGTTCGGAGCGAGCGCGCGGCAGCAGCTCACAGGAAGAGCAAACATGTCAATATGCCCGACTGGTCTCCATTTACAGCCTCTCTCAACAATGTCGTTTACTCGCGTTTTGAAATGCAACCCTCTCTAAACAACGAGCTAAGGATTGCGTTTAAAAATGATCTCTCTTTAAAAACCGATATCCGATGCAAAAGATAAACATCCGAATACACTTAATATATCTCCTTTGTACATCTCAATTCAGATAACTTCTTTACGTTTACTTACGATCCTAATAAATGTTTAGCATTTAAAATGCCATAACAAAGAGTTACGGTAATCTAATGAAAGAAATTTTGTCTGAGTATCATGAGACAGGGCGCTTTGTTGTTGTTAGGGGAAGAAAAACCTGTTTTGAATTAATTATTGAGATCTCAATGTTATTGGAAGATGAGAAACTTATATGATACTGTTCATATAGATAATGTCTTAAACTCATCAGACTTAAATGGCTCACTGTCCGTTCTGTCTTGGAGGATACATAATGACTGTGAGTTTTCCAGATGTTGCAAGGGGTAGGGGTATTTGTCAATATACAGGGGCATTTTAATGTTACATGTAATCAATCATTCTCTGCGTTTCTTTATGCACTCAGACTTTGATTATGCATCATGTTGTTATCATAAAATTTGTATTGCCAATGTTTTAAGGCTGAGAAAAAGATTTGAAACTCAATTTTAGTATGATATTATAGGAAAACAGAATACAAAATACAAAATACAAAAACTTTTATTCAACCCTTCAGGGGAAATTAAAAATGCACTCTCTTCATACAAAAGACGAAATTAAAAAGTTTACATCGCTAAGAAAATGAAAAATAAAGGTAAACTTTAGACATAAAGATTAATAATACTATACAATATATAATTATAACTCATAATATCACAATATCACATCTCAAGTTATTGAATGAATGAATATGAAAAATTCCTGTTGTGTAAACTTTATAAATCATACATAACATACACGCAGAAAAAATGAATTAGTAAATATAAACATATATAGTACTACATAGAAGTATTCTTTTTAACTATATTTGAGAATGGATTTAAAAGGGTTAATGTGTTGTAAATAATCATTTTCTATAAAATGTTCATTTTTAAAGATAAAGATCTAAGCAAAAAAGAATTTCTGTATCTGTTGGTTCTGGCTCTCAGCATCCTAAATCTTCCACTCTGTAAATGTCTACAGTCGAATTCGTCATGGAAAGGGTGTATTTTGTTGTCGATTATCTGTTTTGTTTTGTTCTCAGTGCGTTGTTTACAAAGTGTGTCAAAAGTCATGTTGCTTTCAAATCCCCCAACTGCCTTACCGATAATTTTGTTTAACTTATCTTTGTCCTGTTTTATCAAATTTCCACCCCGACATTAGATGCCAAAGGTCTGAGCGTGAACATTAAAAGATATACGTTTTCTCGGCCAGTATATGCGTGGTCTAATTTTTTTAAATACCATTATCTGTGTTATGATTCCAATTAAGTTTACTATCAAGAACTAGACCAAGGTATGTTAATGAATCTCCGCGCTCTACTGTCGTCTCGTGTATAACTATATTATTTATCAAGCTGGGGGTTTTCCGAAAATCTATGATCATTTCTTTTGATTTATTGAAAGTCAAAATGAGATAGTTGCGCCCACACCCATGCAACAAAAGTATTCGCCTCTTTGATAAAATCATTGTTATTGTCGTCAGCAATGAGGCCAGTCAGTTAAGTGTCATCGGCGTATTTACCAGTGATGTAGTTTGTGTGTGTCGGTCTACAGTCTGACGTGTAAATCGAAATAAGAAAAAGTGAAAGCGCTGTGCCTTGTGGTGCTCCTGTGACTGTCATAACAATAATATCTGAGATAGTGGAAGGGCTAAGTCTTACTAACTGAGGTCGAGAAGTCAGGTAGTCGAGTGTCCAGAAATAGTAGATGGGGAAATGTAGGAAATTACATTGCCACAAAGTCAATGAGGTTGTATTGTGTCAAAAGTACTGGAAAACCGTAAAACATAAGGCGAATGCGAGTAAATATTTTTCAGAACATGTAAAATGGCGTCGTCTACCGTGCTGACGTGCCGTAAAACAAACTCATTCCCGTTTACGCCTGTCCTAGGTCTGTAACCAAACTGGAGAGGGTCCATGAAATTATTAACAAGGGGATCTAAATGAAACAAAACATACCTTTCGAAAACTTTCATAACACATGATGTCAAAGCTACATGGATATTTCATACATTTAATATTTGCTTTTTTTCGGAACTGGAACTATGTGAGATGTTTTCCACGCCAGTGGAATATGACAGCTTGTAGGAGATAAATTAAACATTTTATTACATTAGGCACCACACCGTCAGATCCTACCGCTTTATTTGGTTGTAGCTCTTGCCCCTTTATGCGATTTTAAAACTTCCTCATTTGAAATAATTATTTATATCTTTCTCTTTCATTCAACAACTTTTCATCCCGTACCCCTTGAAGTCAGTAGATAATTCATTTACATGTAGTTCATTTGCATATTTCTTACAGTTAAACTTAGTTCTCTCTTTCTTTTTAATAAGACCACTCATCATGCCCAGACCATTCCAGAAATGTTTCATGTTATTCTCTTTGAAATATTGTTTACTTACTGCTTTTAGCTCCTTCTGCACTAATCTTGTTTCATTTTTATTTTTTGTAAGCTAATTTCTTTTTATATATAACACCTTTAATCTCTTTCGACAACCGTGGTTTGTTGTTAGGGTTCTTATATATTTTCCTATTACAATGCTAGTAATTTTTTCCAGACCTGCGTACTTATCCAAGGGAAAACGGTTATTTCTCTGGAATTCGCCACATTAGTACAATGTTGGAAAAAGGATTGTTTCTGCCATAATTATTCGCTGCGTGTTGTCATTCTCTAACTTTTCTCCACTCCATATTATTTGTAGGAAAAAAATCAATAGATGGATGGATATATGAAGATACCTAAAAGACTTTGTTACTGAAAGAATGGTTTAAATTATTGATGTAGAAAAGGGATTAAAAAAAAAGACAAAAGAGCTCTCTTAAGAAATATTTGGAAGGAAACTAGGCCAACCTTTTTTTAATGAAGTTGGTGACAAACAAGTTATTTGATTTCTACGAGGAGAAAAAATAATGAAAAGCATCTGATCGCGACATACGGGATAAATTAATTAACTATTGTTTTTAATCCGGAAGCATAAACTGAGATCTAAATAACTTAAATAAGCTTTACACTACATGCCGCGGTTTATCAACGATCACAGTGATTTGTTTGAATAAAAGGATTTAAAGATAAACGGACTTGTATGAGTGGAAAGGAAGTTAGATCTACTGGACGTAGAGGCGGGTGTCATAGTGTTTACTGCGGAGCGCTAGGTAGATCAAGTACATACTTCCACAGAACAGAATAGAACCAGTAGTGTATCCTCGCATCTTTCCCTTCCCTCTTTGTTTTCTTCTCCATACCACCATTTGTCACCATAATTATATCCCGTAACTTTTCATTTCTTTATACTCCTCCTGGATCCTTCTCGTCCTTTTTCAGCTCCTCCTGCCCCTCCTCCTAGTAACCCCCTAAACAAAAGATGGGGAATATGTGTGGTTAATTCGCAATGAAAACCAGATGTTTGAAAATCAGTATGCTGATTAACCTAGTATGCTATTTTGCTCTAATACTGGGTAACGGCTCCCGAACATTTCGTTGCCGCGGTAAATAATTGCCAAACTACTAGAACAGACAAAGTGTCTGGCTTAATTATTGCTTTTACTAGACTAAGTGTTGGCAAAATGAAGGGTGAACAAATATGGCCACTTAGAATAATTCGTCGGGAGCGTCTAAAACCTGCTGTAAACCTATCGTTTCAAAGACTTCATTATAAAAAAAGCAATTAGACGTCTCGCGTGGAAAGAAAGAGGAGGCCGCAATAAGTAAGGTGTGCTTAACCTCACTCTCTTTTAACTCGCCCGTTCCCATCTATTTAGAGTTTGGCCTAAGTTTTCCCAAAGATTTGTATAATGACTGTGCGTAACATAAAAAAAAGTTTGAAGAGCTCACAGTAGACCTACAAGATAACCATTACTCCATAAAGCTAATAAATTAGTTCTTTATTCCATCTCACGCCCACTCAAACAGCCCTCTTCTCCCCACTCGTCCCTGTTCTTTTATTACTGTGGTGGTATCTCTTATGAAATTACTCATTCACTTATTACGACGCGGAGACTATGATGTGATTCTTGCGGTTGCTCAGTATGTTCAACCTTCCAGTGACTCAAAAAATCGCTAACACATTGGGGGCGACGCTTTGGGTCTAGGATTGGGCTACCT
Source organism: Elysia chlorotica (assembly GCA_003991915.1). NCBI lineage: Eukaryota > Metazoa > Mollusca > Gastropoda > Plakobranchidae > Elysia > Elysia chlorotica. The sequence goes on along the minus strand of RQTK01001010.1, from coordinate 134,309 downwards.
TGGGCTTTGTGACCGGCTGGACAGGAGTCATGGTATCCCCGTCCTGTCTCGTGTGTGGCAGCACATACAATTGTCAGACGTCCGTCTTGGGGTGCGTTCACAATATAGTCTATATAGTGCTGCTGTTGGATGTTAAACCAACCCAATAACAATAACCTTAGGCTTTGTGAAGGCACATGACTGTAGACTTAATTAATGACTAGGGGTAGTTATACCTAACCAGTTCAGTTTCGCATCTGTTTATGAAATTTCAAACACAAGAAAACTAAGTCAAGCCTCAACTCAGAGAAAACGTTGTACGCGTGTACTTAAAACGTCGATTTTTCAAAATAAAGGTACGTTTGTTCATAACTACAGGTCCTGATCTGATCTCTGTGACCCTTGTTAGGGCTTAAGGGAAGGTGTAATTTCGGATATTTTGATGTTTATGGAAAATCAAGAGCCGTAAAGAACTAATTGTGCAATTTTCATAATAAAGGTATACTAAAAGGGCTAAACTAATTGGCATGGTTTGCGGCAATCTCTGGGAGACTTCCGAAATCGGAACCGTCACTTTCGCTTATGACTTGTGAAGCTGAAAGAGGCGCAAACCAAGATTTGTTATAATGATGGTATGGAAAAGTCATCTTAAAAAAAGAAAACATACCTTTACGATTGCCTTGGAAAACGCAACTTGATTAGTTCTTGCTTCGGGGAGGGGGGGGGAGAGAGAGAGAGAGAGAGAGAGAGAGAGAGAGAGAGAGAGAGAGAGGTGAATACAGTTACTCTTTTGTTAAGTACACGCACATGACGTTTTATTTCTCCATGTAGAGGTGCAGTTGCCGTTGCGTTGACTGACAAACGGAACTAATTTGTAAACAAAGAGTGAATTTCTGTTTGGAGACTAGAGAAGCTTCATCAGATCACTCGTCCGGCTGTTACTGTTGTATTCTCCTGACATACTGCTTTCATACATGCACAGAGAAATTCTACCCCCTACACTTCTCCTAAGATAATGGATCAGTCTAGACACTTTACGTACTGGTAATGCAGTCAGGGGTGCGTTCTTGTAATTAAACACCGTGTGCACATAAAAATCACAGGTATAAAAACTTTTTTTTCCCAAAAGAGCATTAAAAGAACTAAATTTTGAATTATGTCTTATTTTTTACACCCCCTGTTGTTTTACAAGCCGTTTCAGGTTATGAAAATGAACGTAATGAAGGATGAAGTGTGAAAAATGTGAAGATGCTGACGAGTCGAAAACGAAACAAACAAAAATTATGTTGTCAAGTTTGTTCGCGGTTGTTAAAACCTGAGAGCTTTGTTAATGACACCTTTGAAATTTGAATATTTTGAGAAAACAGAGATTATAATAGATAATATATAAGATAATATGGCTGACAAGGGTAATCAACTAACGTCGGCAGCTTTAAATTTGTTTTTAAAATTATATTTTATATTATTAAGTTTGGGGTGAGATTGGGCTGGGTTCGAAAAGAGCAAACAGGAATATACATGCTGTAGAAGATTGAACAGTTCATTTGATAAATAAACCATCTCCCCTAAAAATTCTTTTTAGTTATATTTGTATAAATGTTTTTAAAATTGCACGATGAACAGATGATATTCTTTGGACTTGGAGAATAATTTGTTTGAACATCAGCCGATTCCCACTACCCCTAGTGCAATAGTAAGAAAACGTAATTTAACTATCACAATTGCGTTTTTCACGTTATAAACAACAATTATTACATTCAGTTATAGATCTATTTTAAGAACAAAATAAGGAGATTGCTTTGTCATGTTTTACTACAGCCTGATTGTTGTGTACTTTTTTAAAACATGTGCTTGTCTGTTGATTTGATAAAGCACATTATATTTTTGGAACTTCGGAAAGCACAAAGGTTTTCAATCGAGACTTGTACAGCCCTTGGACCACCGCATTCCTCTTTTGCAACATGACAACTGGTTATTTTTATTATTATTATTATTATTATTATTATTATTATTATTATTATTATTATTATTATTATTATTATTTAGTAGTAGTAGTAGTAGTAGTAGTAGTAGTAGTAGTAGTATTGTTGTTGTTGTTGTTGTCGTTGTTGTTGTTGTTGTTTTGTTCGTTTTTCCCTGTTACAAGGGTGGCTAAGCACAATATTACTGAAACAACAGTTCAAACACGCTAACACATTTAGGTAACTGGTGATCACACTTTTAAATATAGCGCTTTTACGTAGGTGTTTTTGGAGGGAGGAAGTAAAGGGGGAAAGAGTGAGTGAGATAAATAGATAGATAGATAGATAGAGAGTGAGTGAGTGAGTGAAAGAGAGAGATAGACACACGCACAGACAGATAAAGTGAGAACGACATTTTACACACAGACATAGAGAGGCAGAGATATAGAGACAGACAGAGAGACAGACAGTGGAGTTGAGTTGTTGGTTAACGTCCAAGGTACGTTATGCTGGTTATATTGTGGACTGGTCCCTAGATTAATGTCTGACAATTGTATATGCTCCCACGAGACAGTGCGGGGAGACACGGACTCCTGTCTCAGGCGGTCACATTATACTGACACCGATTAAACCAGTAGGGGACAAAATCGAACACATTTTTTTTACCAACCGTGACGATAGAGATTGAGATTACAATCTGGAACCTCCTAGAAAAAATAATAACATTTTACTTCTTATTTTAATTATCAATAATAATATTATTACATGCATGACTATTATAGTCATAGTAGAGATAAACAGTACTGTTTTTCTCGCAACATGTATGGGTGCTTGTTTTTGTTTTGTGTTTTAGGAGAATTTTCGTGTGTTGTTTTTTTTCAACAATGCATAGCTTCAATTAGGTCTGTATATCCGTGTGAGACACCCTGAATTTCCATTAAACCTGGAAACCAGTTCTGGAAAGGTCAGGAGACAGGTGTGTACTGGTACCGCCCAGGCAAAGCGCACGGTCGTTGACGGTACAGGTCTTATTAAAGCTTTTGTGCAGTTCTTTAATTAGGCTTTTGCTCTCACCAGCGCTACACCGAGGCGCGTTTTGAACTCATTAATAATGAGGCTGCGGTACATTGCTATAATTCCCTTTGCTTCAAGAAACATACTCGTCAAAATGGGAAACGGAAACACTTTATAAAAAAAAAAAAAAAGAAATTTCTTCTTCTCACGCCACACACGAAGACTAAGGAAGTTTTGTGTCAGAACAATTATGACAACGGATGAGTTTTGGGCCGCAATGTGATTTTCCCCATTCAGAAGGTAAAACTTGCGTAATCTCACATTGAAAAGTCAATAATACTTATCGATACAACGTGTAAGCGGGAATGAGTCAAGTGGGTCTATATACCCGGATCAAAGGTGTTATTATTCTTATAACCTGAACGTGGCTAGGCTCAAGAGGAGGAGGATTTTTCCAGGCAGGACAAGAAAGCCAGCTTCATGCTTGTCCGCCTCGAGGTATAAAGTGAAATACATGTAGTGTAATTGAGCAATTGCAAAAAGGATTACCATGAAACTAGTCTCGTGTTACAATGCAAAAAGGATTACCATGAAACTAGTCTCGTGTTACAACCTTTATAGGAATTAAGCTTTACTCCCTAGGTGATTTTTCACCCATTAGGTGAAGACCCTATTATATCCATTTTAAACGTTAAATTTTGAATTCTGATTTATCCTTATAAAAATAATGAGGCCAATGTTTTTGACATATGAAATTGAGAGAATACAACAGTTCTTCACGACACTGTTTGATGTGTAGGTTGTCAACTTGAGAAATGCAAACAAAAATGTTATCAACCTGCCCATGTATAGAGATGTTGATGGTTCCTTACGCGGGAAGTCTGTGGTATGATCTACAAGGCTACCTGTTTTCATTAAACCTACACCGATCCAACCAGTAGAAAAAAAGCACCCCTGACTGAGCCCCCTCGTTCCTCGTTCTCCGCCACCCTCGCTTATAATCTCTGGTCTACTAGAGGTGATTCGCTTTCCTCCCAACGCCACCAGCAAGGCTATATATGGACGGATCCTAAGACTTAAGTCTGACAATATTACGTGCTGCCATACAGAGACATTGCTAGGACACCTTTTTTCAGCCGGTAAAATTATATTTACACTGTAAGAGACGAAATAGTACAAATTAACAAACTTTAGACAGATCGCATGTTTCGAACGGTGGGTATCCCAATTGGGAAACCAACGCTCTACCACTTGCGCCAATCCTCGCCCTTACATTAATTGGTGCTCCGTTCCTCCCGAAGCTTAAATGAGGTGAGTGAGTGAGTGAATGAGTTATTAGAGAGAGAGATTGAGAGAGAGAAAGAGAGAGAGAGAGAGAGAGAGAGAGAGAGAGAGAGAATGAGTGAGTAAGTTATTAAAGAGAGATAGAGAGAAAGTGAGAGAGTGAATAATTAGAGAGAGAGTAGATTGTCTCTTCATAGATAGTGCAAGGCAACGGTAAGAAAAAGAGGGGCGTGGCAATGGGGTGATGGTTAGACAGGTTTTATAGGTCAGGGTAGGTAATTAATGTTAGTCACACGAACGAAAATAACACAAGAATAACGTTAAACATAGCCAAACTTTGTAGCAAGAACTTTTCACAACCTCTCAGGATATAACGTATTTTTCTACGATTTTATATTTTCAATTATAGTTTTCACCATTCTAAATGGTAACTCCTTAAGTCAAAACAAAAAAAGATCGTTACTGCAGGTATAGTAATTGTGGCACGTGTATCATCTCTACTCTATCCAATTGCATTATATTTCCTAAACTCCCAAGTAAGTTTTTACTGCCTTTATTCGTTTACCTCATTATCTCTAGTTGTTTAGTTTGTTATACACTATTGCACTCTTAATGTTTCTCTCTTTCCTTTTCTGCCAATGTTGTTTAGGTTGTTGACTTTGTAAAGTCCACCAAAGAACAAGGATTGTGTGATTACCTTCGTTTGTTGTTGTTTTTTTTTGTTTAAAAAAATTAACATTGTTGATAATGATTTGAGGGTTACAAGTGTGAGAAGAGTATACACTAGTTGTAAATGGGTTGGATTATCACATTACCACTACTCCTTCTGTAACATTTTCAAAGAGTCAAAGACAAAGACAGTGAAAACAGACAGGCACACAGACAAATATCGAGAAAGATAAGTAGATAGACACACAGACAGAGAGGCAGACAGATACAAAGGGGTGAGAAAGGAATACTTTTTACTGTACGTAAAAAAAGCAAGTGATTTTGCTCTCACGCAATGGGTTTTATTGTGAAGGAGACTTTGATTAAAATCGTGAAATTTGATGTTATAGATTATTATATAACTCGAAATTTACCCAAACTAGACCTAAATACATGTACCAGAATGAGGATCGCAAAATCTAGTTTTCCAACTTTGATAAATAAAATTTTTGTTAAGATCACAGATCACTAACTTACGAAAAGTAGAGAAATGAAGCACTAATAACAGTGCATGTACACGATACAAAACCACAACACAGCTACAGACAATAAGGGGGCACGGTGTTCTGTGAAAACAAGCCGCCTCCCCGTTGGCCCGGACAACCTCACAACGTACAAACAACTCCTGTAGTTGCTTCTCGACACCTGTTCCTGGCCCATCTACACGGCCCCTGGTGGCACTAAACTGTTATAGCTTTTAAAGTCGCTTTAATTAGATCTATGAAGGCTACGCACTCTCGCCTCTGAGAGCTCCATTAGCTTTTCATCTAAAATTTGTTTTCTCAAAAGACCAAGTATTTGGGAGACATTCATTATCGATGCGGTAGATCTATCTTATTTTATTCCTACTTCCTTTTTTCGCCCTCAAACTTGTTTAATGTTTAAGTAACAATTTGTCAAAGAGAAACAGAGATATTGGGGAGTTCCAGCACGTGCACAAGCGTGACTTTGATTAGGTCATGGAATAAAAGAGAGGGTGAAAGGAAGAAACTGGGGCTGAAAGACGAAATGGGGGGGGGGGGGGGGGGGGGAGAGAGGGAGAGAGAGAGAGAGAGAGAGAGAGAGAGAGAGAGAGAGAGAGAGAGAGAGAGAGAGAGGGGGAAGAGGAGGAGGAGGAGCAGGAGGAGGAGGAGGAAGAGGAGGCGAGTGGTAGAGACAGACGGACAGACAGTCACAAATCATGACAAATTTTTGGAAGACTAAGTAAAAAAGAAAAGAATTAAAAGGAAAAAAATTCACAATTATGTGTCGTTAAGTAACTACTCATCCCCTACTTTTCCTTTTACTTTCTCAGAATTCGAAAGTGGAAAAGTATCAGGATAGAATTTTATTATTAAACAAATTAGTATTTCATATTTCCATGTCCTTTCTCAAAATTACTTACCGAATTATCGTAAGGTTTCTGAAGTTGCCATAGATCAGTGCAGAAAACATGACAGGGGCAATCATTGCCACATGATAATAGCAGTGTAGATTTTTTATGCATAATGTTTTACAGAGTTGAAATACGATGATGTTGGTAAATGAAGCAGGCGAATAAAATAATACATCGGTCGATAAAGACTTTGAAAATATTGGCAATGCTCATTAAATGACAGTTTTGTCACCTGCCTATTTGTTTTCATATTAACTGTAATCCTGTCTGTTGTAAGTGCAATTGTTGCTCTCTATTTATCGCCTTTGACAATCTTTGTAATTCTCAACATGAAAATGGCAGTACAAAACTTGCATTGAAAGATATTTTACAGTATGTATTAGTTGTTGCCATTACTTCTTCAGAGTATCCGTTCTGACATTCGTACACACACAAACACACACACACACACACACACAAACACCCTTCCCTTCTAACTAGTCTTCGTGGAAATCGGCCGCTGTCATACTAAGATACATTTACTTTCTTTTTTATTGCCCTTCCTTGTAGCTCTTCTTGAGAAAGAAAGCACAGAGAGCAATAACAAATAGGAGCTGAGAGTCAAGAATCAGGAGGTTGATGCATGTCAGGGCGTAAAACATTTTGAAGGTGAGTACTTAATGCACGCGTGACACTGATGAGTCCGGCCTGCCATCGCCGCTACACCCTCCCCAGCCTTCGCCAGAGCGTGGGAGGGGAACACGCTAGAGTCTCTTAGTACAAGGAGATACTAATTGTAGACGCTGGGTTAACTATGTATCTTTATACCCTAGTCAGGCGTCTAAATCGAGGTTTATTTTGTACATAGTATCCATGTAGTTTACAGCGAAGAGCGGCGAAATTTATTAAAAGATGGAGAGAGTTGGTCTTATCTGGGTGATAGTTTATTGTAAGATAAAACACATAGAACTTCCAGCATAGACTCAAACAACTTTCGCAATTTATTAACAAAAAGTGTAAAGAATAAGATAGCGTTTCTGTTAAGATGTGTAAATGCCTCTGAAGGACATAGAGTTGTCCAATAAGAACAAGAAAAGAAAAAAGTTGAGGTATGAAATGAGTCGACTAACATCAAATTTGGTAAAAACACCACGGGTATTTATGAACTGACTTGTTTAAAAAAAAAACGGTTCTTAGCATAGTTATTCATCCATGGAGCCTGCTAGAGCCGTTTTGTTAGTTTATTGAATAAAAAGGGACAGATTTTTTTTTTATTATTGGTGTTGCTTTTTGTTAGTTGCTGTTGTTGTTGTTGCTGTTTTTGTTATCGTCATCGTCGTTCTACTTGTTTGTTTGTTTTTTGTTTTTGTTTTTGTTTTTAATTGCTGAAAATTTTTGGTGTGTGTGTAGCTATTCTAGTATCAAAATGATCAAAATGAATAACCCATACTCAAATCTCACTTGGTGGTTGCAAGAGCTACTGTTCAGACAGATAAATAAGCATACACAAGTCGTAAAACTTTAACGGCACACATAAAACAATGTCCGATGAAATGAATGTAAAAAAAAATGCCTTCAAGCACAGCAGCTAGCAAAAAAATGAAGTCTTTACAATTTAATTTCAACATTGCAGTGAAATAATATAATTATTCTCTACTCTACTACCAGGAGTTTCCTCGTCAGACGAGACGCTACATGAAGTTTAAATATTTAATATGAAAATTATGCATCTAAGTTTAAAAAAAAAAAAAATGAAGAATGTGTGTTACGGCTAATTTTCTTTTTATCCCGCAGTGAGAATTATTTCAAGTCATTAAGCTGAGAAAAGTAGTTCAGTGTATTTACTTTTTGAAGTGACATGCTAACACATCAATAACAGGCCAGATTACTTGTAGTATAAGTAATCTCTAGTCGAAGTCAGAGAGAGAGAGAGAGAGAGAGAGAGAGAGAGAAAGAGAAAGCTCTCTCCTGTTGAGCCTGTTCTATGTTTGAAAGGGGGGTCCTATTCAGCAACAGTTTTCTGTGTGGCGGCTGAAATTGACTCTCCTTACAGTAAGCTGTCAGAGTGACCATGGTTTACTCTCGTTCCTGGAAGCTCTTATCTTCTCTGGCCACTGGTCAGTAAGCCTTGAACACCGTGTTTGTTATCATATGCCCAGAAAACCACAGTTCATCTCGCGCTATCTCCCTCTCTCTCTATCCTTGTCCGCCCCCACCCCCTGCCCCTTTCTCTCTTTCCTTATATTCCCGTCTCTCTGTCTCCGTTTCTGTTGGTCTATCTCTCTGTGTCTCTATCTCCGTCTCTATCTGTTCATCTGTCTATCTGTCTATGTCTCTCTTTGTCTCTCTCCCCCTCTCTTTGTCCCCCTCTCTCCCGCTCTTAATCAATTTTAATCTATTATTCTATCTAATTATCTGTACATCTATCTATCTATCTATCTATCTATCTATCTATCTATCTATCTATCTATCTATCTATCTATCTATCTATCTATCTATCTATCTATCTATCTATCTATCTATCTATCTATCTATCTATCTATCTATCTATCTATCTATCTATCTATCTATCTATCTATCTATCTATCTATCTATTTAGCTATCTATAATCTCTTTGCCTCTATTTGTGTGTGTGTCTCTCTCTGTCTCTATTTGTCTATCTGTCTCTTTTCTCTGTCGCACTCTCTCTCTCTATCTCTCTACCTCTCTCTCTTTCTCTCTCTCTCTCTCTCTCTCTCTCTCTCTCTCTCTCTCTCTCTCTCTCTTTGCACCTTTTCTCTTTGTTACCCATACTTCAATACCCTTTTTGACTAATTAATGTTATGAATAAAAGAAGTTTATGCAAACTTTTACCAAAACAAAAAACATAACAATTGTCTTTTCTTTTTGTGTAGGTTAATTAGCTTTCCATATGTGGGCACCTCGAACACTATCACGTGAATAATTTTTACATTTTAGAATGAATCAGGATGTTTCTGACACACGACAGTCTGTCTGGTGAAGAACACCGGGTTAAATATTACCCCGATGGTAAGGGTGTCTGCCCTGTACTTCCTGAAGGCCCGGGTTCTTTTTCCCTTTAGTTTCTTTTTTAATTATTATTATTATTATTATTATTATTATTATTTCATTATTATTTCGTCAAATTTACAGAATAAAATGATAATAGCGCTACTTGTTCAAGGCGTCGACCAACACTCACCAGCGAATGAAGCTAAAGATCCTGGTTGTGTGCCGCTTTCAAGATTCCTTGAGGCTGCCAAGCGTGTCCGCAGACAGTGGTTCTGAGTGAGCGCTTTCCTAGCGAGCATGCATGTCGAGAGTGCAGTGAGCAACAGGGGACAGTGCACAGCGCCGCTGGGGGCCACAATCAGAATTAATGATATGAAACCTCTGCATAATTAAACAGATTAAAAATATAAGCCGGCATGTTCGTAGATAATCACAGATGGAAGTAGGCGTACATAAATGCCTTGGACAATTGTGTAGATATGCATTATTTCAGGCAAATTAAGCATAAAAATACCCAGTGTATTGGGGGCTGAGAAATAACTCTTAATTTTACATGATCTGCTGTTGTAAGCTTTATTCTTTTCAAACCCAAGTCTATAATTATCTTCAACACAAAAGGATTGGGCGGAGTAGTACTCATCACGCTGTGTGTTCTGTGTGGTGAGATTCGATTAAGATCACAGACACTCAGACAACTTTTACCCATATTTATGTGTGGTTAGTTCCTTTTTTCGTGTACGTAGAAATTTTTTTGTGCTTATTTATGGACATGTCGCGTTGGGAGAGGGGGAGGAGGGAAGGTTAATGGTTATTATGCTTAAGCTTTAGAAAAATCTTGCGCTACCTAATGATGCATCGTTAATTTAGTATAGCATTCTGCCCATGAGTTGCGTCGTCAAACACGAGTACCAAGCAAATCAAACCATCTGTTAAATCAGTGTTCTTTGATTTAAATAAAGGTGCAAGTGAAAACACGCTCGGAGGATATGAAAGACCAAGATGTACGGTATAATCAGGAAAGTTTACTGCTTTATTATTGAAATTAATGGCAATATAATAATAACGAGACAACGAAAGAGGAAGAGGAAGTTATTGAGAGTGATAACAGTTTATTGCTGTTCGTGCGATTGGTACGAACCAATTTATGGCCAAACACATTAGAAGTCACAAGAGTAAAAAAAAACGTAATGCATGTCAAGCAACAGTGATTAAATAATTATATCTAGGCCCGTTTTCAGAAGGAAAAAATTAAAATATTTTCAAAATATACACTTCTGCATCTTAAAAATCTTAATTGTATTTATAAGATTGACGACGTTTGTCATTTTTGTAGTACATGTTTTTCAAGATTGCTTATTATGAAAGCATGAAGGATTGTTTGTGACGGGTTAGCCAAGGCGGTAGAACATCCAACACGGACTCCAGCTTGCTCACAATGAAAAAAAACATCGTCATTAATCTTCTTTTTCTTAAAGATCATTATTTGACAACAAGTTCCCCAGGAAAAATCTAATAAACTCCAGGTGAATAGTTAATCCGACATAACAGATAATCAAATATGACTAAAGCAAAACCAAGCGTGAGCCTGCTGCTCCTGTTCGATCTTCCACGAGCCTGTAATATTAAATGGATTATTAATACCATAAATATTGGAGCATAATGATGCAAAAAATATGATCCCCATCTATGTCCCTAATCCTCTCCAAAGTGATTGATTTTGTAGGCTTTTAATATTTCTTTCAGCGCGCCTGTACCACGGACGTGATATATTAATATTACATGTTGTTAAGTAGGTTATATTATTAAAACACCTGTGCGGATTACCTTTCTCACCTCCATGCCCCCTCCCCTCCTCTGTCTCTCACTAACCCACGCCGTTAGTACTGTATGGCCAGATGTGATCCGTTTTCCATCAGGATACGCTCAAAGAAAACAAATGCATTTGACAAAGAACACCTTGTCAGTGGGGACCTCCCGAACACAATAAGTAAAGCCTGTCTTAATACCAAAAGCCAACAGGTATATATTCTTTTCTTCTCTTTTTTCTATTGACTTTCAAACATTTTTTTCACCGGTTTACGGTTATTTAAACCAAGCAATTGATTTATCTGTTTGACCAGATACTATGGCTATTGTAGTGTGCGCGGGTCAAGAGGTTTTTTACGTGACTTGTTGCTTTGTTTGGGTGTGATACCATCTCTATCCGCCCGACACAAGCCTAGGCATACCCTCATTATGCTTTGAAATTAAATATTGATTAGGCAATATGAAAAGGAAAGAAAAATACGGGCTCTGTCTGTGTGTTTTAAAAGTACATTGAGTTTAAAGTACAACTTTCAATATTCCCGAAAATGGACAGGAGCGAATTGGGAGGATGGAAAATGTGAAAGAAGAGTAGACAAGCTGGTTAGTGGGAATAGGCATGCTCAATAGAACATAAGTGAGCGCACAAGTTTTACACCTATTAATTTCTCTTATAGCGGGGGGGGGGGGGTCATGACGTCACTTGCCCTGCTGTGAAAAGCTCTAAAAATAGCCTGTTCGGTTATACCTGATTTCCTCTTTCGTTGTTCAAGCGGGTCATTTACACAGGTAGCCAACCATTATAATCTCCCTCATCTCTTGTTTTTATCTATCTATATCTCACGCTTTCTTGCCACTCTTCCCCTTAGAATATCTATCGATATAGCTTGTTTTCAATCATCGTCTCTCACTTTCTGCTACTCCCTCTTTCACTCTTTCTCTCTCTCTCTCTCTCTCTCTCTCTCTCTCTCTCTCTCTCTCTCTCTCTCTCTCTCTCTCTCTCTCTCTCTCTCTCTCTCTCTCTCTCTCTCTATGTATCTATCTATCTCACTCTCTTTCATTTTCTTCTCGTGTCTCTCTTGATTCTTAACTATTGTGTTGTCATGGTTTCCTGCCTCTGCCTCCCTTTATCCCCTTCTCCATCTTTCTCACCCCCCCCCCTCCTCCCCCTCTTTCCCCCCCCCCCCCCCTCGTCTCTTTCTCTTCCCCTCTCATCACTTGTCTCCCCTGCTTGTTTCTCCGTTCCTCAAATCTCTATCCTTTTTGTTACTCTTCCTCCCGGTTGCGGCTGATTGACAAGGCCCTCCAGGCACAGTGGACGCACTGGGCACCGGCCGCCCCGCTTCCTTTGGTAGTTGATCTCCAGGACTTAAGACAGCCAGGGCTGAACCCGAGGGCAACAGCCTGATGACATCAAGACATAGTACCTATCATTAATTACAATGCATTTACTTGTGTTCTAGTGCGGTCCTAATCCTTTAAAACACAATTGAAGAGAGGAGTACAAACTTAAACAATGCATTGATTTGTTTAAAGAAAATGCAACTTACCTCATTTATTTACGTACGGATTTTTGTTCATTTTCATGCATCAAAAATAATATATGAACCTGAATGTGTAGATGTTATGCACAAAGCGCGTGTACTGCCAAGAGGTATTAAGTGCTGTGGACTTTCAGTAAATACAGGTAGTTCTCGTGTTGTTAAATTTCCAAAGTTTCAATTTTTTTGTCTTCATTATAAATATAAGGCATCGTTACGCAATCCCATATAATCAAGAAAAAAATATCAAAAAGTTTTATACATTTTGAAAGTCTTTCTTTCTTCATTTATTTCACGTTTATATTATACCCACTATTTATTGCAATAGTTAAAATCTATCGTGATCACAATGTAAATTTTACAACAACAAAGAGTAGGTACGGGATTTCAAAGTTCTTTCGAAGGATTACAAAAAAAAATCTCGTAGAACTTACTAAGCCCATCTTTCATTCTAAAAAAAGGGAAAATAAGAAAGAGAAAGGGCTGTTTAAATGTTTCTTGCACTTTAAAAAATTGAGACAATCACTGGGAGGCATCCACAGGATTCTAAGACAGTAATTACTCAGGCAAACTTCACTCAATTAATCCCTCTGCCTGCTCCGTCACAGTTTGGCATTGTTTTCTTTTCAGGCCGCCCATTAAACAAATTTGTTTTCCAAATGACTCTGCTGCCAGGGGCTGTAGAAACATTGCTGAGACGAACGTATCTAAAACCGCTTATGTCGAGATGTGAGGGGAACGCGGGCCAGCCGGCCTGGCAGCGAAGGCAATGAGGCAGCAGAAGAAGTCATCTCGAGTCGGCAGCCCCAGGGACACTCAGGGTGGGACACCAGGCGTTGAGCGCTCCAGTTGCAGCAAGCAGGAAATGACTCCCGGCCCATCACCGCAGGAAATGGTGTGCTCACTCGCCGATTCTCCATGGAAAGGGAATACGCGCGTGAACGTCATGGTGTTATGGAGACGGGCATTTAGAGTTCAAAGTGGGAGGAGAGGAGAGCTGTAGAGTAGGTGTTGAGGTATAGCTTAGGACATGTTCACACATACATGGAAACGCATTGTTGTTCTTAATCGTTTAACAGACTCCAAAGTTCCTCTTTTTGTATGAGAGAAAGAACAAATGAAAAAAATGTGAATGAAGGAAGGGCGAATAAATTTAGTGCGAAATGGCGAAATATACGCTTGGAAAAAGTGTTATGACGACACATAAAGAGGGAGCATAGGTGGAAGAAATAGGCGGATATACAGACATACCAAACGAGGCGTAGGGGGAATCGAAAAAGTTAGAGGCAGGCTATGGCATTATTCCACACATGGGATTACAGAACAAGAGAACAAAAGACTAGTGTGGGGTGACGATAAAAACCAAAGTCAGAAAGGATTAGTCCCATTTAAGGAATAAAAATAAAGCTCATGTGATGATAGTGTATTAAATAATTATTTTGACTCAGTTTTGAAACATTAAGATAATATTAATACAGCACACTAAATGAAAGATTTGTAATGAGAGGATATGATGTGAAGAAATTTGAACTCTGACGAATTTCTCTTCCAAATTATTTTGAAATCCCATTCAACCTTTCAATGCCTTCAGGGGAATATCAAGAGTTTGCCAGACACAAAGAAATCAAACGACATGCTCTCTTGAGTTCATACCATCCATTCACTAACATGTACGAACCAACTGCACAAGTACAGACCGATTGCACAAGAAGAGTCCAACTGCACACACACACAAGACCAACTGCACAAATTAGCATAATTTATGTGTGAATCCATGAGCACCCATGATAACTCTTTCCCAAAACGGGGACAATGAATGTGGAAACGGGGACAATGAATGTGGAGGGCGGAGAGAGAGAGGGGGGCTAGACAATCTGGGGAGGGACAGACAGATGGCTGAGATTGGCAACAGTTTTTGCAGGGGTCCCGTTGAGCGTGCATCCGCGCGTGTCGCTAAAGCTGGCCTGCTCGTTTGTTGCTCAGCACGACCTCCAGGTCTTCCCCCGCGCTGCACAGGAAAGGTGCGGGGAACGCGACAAGTTTTGGAAGTTCTCCTGTTTTCGTTTGTGATGGTAATTTGATGAGTATTTTGGTTTCTATTTTCCCCTCATTTGTTTTTTGAAGAATCTATTAGTTTGCTATTGATTAGGTTTGTCACGATTGTATTTTATGGAGTTTTGTTAAACTTCAAAGTTTTCACACATTTTTCTCACTTTTGAAAACTCATCCCACTATATTTTGTCCATTTTACTCTACTTCTTATTTGAGTTCTTTTACATCTAGAATTTTTTCTTTCTTTTCCCTGTTCACTCCTTGGTACTCCTCTAATATTATGATCATCTTTGTTGTTAAAACTATTTTTCTCTTAAGTCCATTCAATGGGCATTTAACTTCAAAACGTACATATACAATTACAAAGTGTTATTTTCCCTAATAACAATTTTACCATCACAAACTTTAATTTAAAGATTTTATTTTCGATGACTATTTATTCTTAAGCTCCGATGCTCTAAGACGCTGCAGTTTATCTTCACACCCAAAATCAATATCGTGGTTTAAGAAATGGACCTCAACCCAACGGAGGATCCTTTACATGAGTATGGTGTGATACATCTATTAACCATCTTCTTATCCATGTGAATCGACCACGGGAAAAAAAAAAACTCGCTCACGAGTAAACAAGTGAGCCCAATTGGTAACACTAGTCAGTATCATAAATGTGCCTACATCAATAGCGTCTTTGAGTAAATGATTCTGTGGTCGGTTAAAGACAATAACTCATCAAAATATTACAAAATGAAAAATGAAGAAAAAAAAGATAGCTATATTATGATATATACTCCTTTTGCATCCACACCCTGCCGACACTAACCTGTTTGCTTTTCACTTTTCAGTAAATAATACTTGTATATGCTTTTTAGGTACTTACAACATCTACATTTTCTATTCATTCATGGATTCAATTTAATAATCTAAAAAGACTAGTCTAATGCCTATTTTACTTAGAATGCGCAATGAGCACAGATTTGAACATTGTCAATAAGATATGCGATTATTGACGTCATTTATATTGCTGTTGTCATATCCATATTGAGGGAAACTGTGAAGTTTGTTGTTGTTATTTTTGCTGATTCCCCCACTTGAACCCAACCCCTTTCTTGGGTGGTGTTTTTAGATTCCTTTTTTTCTTACACAGAATAAGCACCAGACTTCTCACTAATCGTTTTTTCTTCCTCAAAATCATGTCCTGTGGTTGTAGAGCAACTTCCAGAGCGCAGAGGAGCAGCGGAAACGCATGGCATGTGTCCTGGAAATGCTGGAATACATGTACAAACCAGGCGCCTGACGGAGCTGTGGGGGGACCAGGGACCTGGGGGGATGCAACAAGGCTTGCCAGAGCGTGACACTGTCCGGGACTTACCAAGCTGAGCATCACGCCTGGAGATGCTGGTGACTGTCTGAGGAAAGTTTACTCTGTTAGTCCTGGGGCTACACCTGGTTCAGCCAAAAACATCCAGAAAACTACATGTTGTGTGAGTCTGTGTGTGTGTGTGAGTAATTGTTTTTCCATTTATGCTGTTGTTATTTTAACCAGCTATACAATAATGTACCGAGTGTTTTTTTTCTGCCTTGTACTAACTGTCTGATGTCTGATATATATATAGGGGGGAGGGGGGGGGGGAGCCAAAGTACATATCGCTTTAAATGGGACAATAAGGGGCAATGGGCTCTCAGATGTTGAAAAAGAGCGAATTACAAGCGTCTGAACAGACAGACAAAACATACATGCTTGGGGTGGATACTGAGAGAGGTGTTATTCACTATGTGTGCATGTTTAAACAACAGTTTAAGGTTTTAAAAATGTGTGTTGCCGATGGTCAAAATAATATTTCTACTACTCTTGCAACCAATACATAACTATCTTGAACCTCCTGTGATGTTACTTTTTTTCTGCCACTTCTAATCTTTTGGAATTAAGGATGCTTCTTCACCTCTAGGTTTTGTTAAGCACCACGCGTTCGGGCTGAACATAATGCATACTCACATGAGCAGTTTTTTGAAATAGACACTAGGTGATGTTGATTAAACCTTTGCCTGTCCTGTGTAATGAAATGATAAAACAAAATCTATGGTTAGATTAACTATTTTGATAAATACTTGCCCAAACACTACTGTTTTGATCAGAGAACTAAATATGGGATATACGTTAAGGGTCGAACCTCGAACTTTTTGCTCGCACGCCCAACCCTCTATCGACTGAGCAATCTAGCGCTGGTTTTGTCCTGTGTCGGATTTAGAGATAGATAGAGAGAGAGAGAGAGAGAGAGAGAGAGAGAGAGAGAGAGAGAGAGAGAGAGAGAGAGAGAGAGAGAGAGAGAGACAGACAGACAGACAGATAGACAAACAGACAGACAGACAGACAGACAGACAGACAGACAGACAGACAGACAGACAGACAGACAGACAGACAGACTGACAGACAAGCAGGCAGGCAGTCAGAGACAAAGAGAGACACAGGGGGACCCACATACACCCAGAGAGACAGAGAGACAGACCGATAATGTATGCTGAATTGACAGTACACTCTCTACGGGAAGAAGTGTCAGTGATAATTTATCTGACTTGAACCAAAGGCAATCACCACAAACTGAGTGTATACACTAACACTTGCTAAAACACGTTTTAAAAGATCTCTAGATCGCTTACCACCATCTGAGATTTAAAATGTTGGACCTTGTGCTTGTGTTCGTCAGTCAAGAGAACTACCAGCGGTACTGAGCTATATAGCGCCCCTGAATCGAGGCGTATTCAAAAGTCCTGGTTTCACCAAAAATCATAGACGATAGCATCTGATAGTTTTCGAACCTGGGAATTCCGGTTGGTCAACCAAGAACACTACTTACTGATCTAATTGCATCTTTAGATCAAGGCGTAATTTTACATCATCTATGTTTCATGAAAAATCGTGTACATTGGCAGAGTCGCCCACGATCGTCTCTATGGAAGGTCTTGGATCATCAGACGAGTTTCAAATCTGAGGTCTCCTGTTCGTCAGCCAAGAGCACTTCTTACTGAGCTAATGGTGCCTCCTAATCGAGGCAATAGCAGAAGCAGTACCTTCTTATCTATCTGAAGCTCAAGGAAGTGTCGCATCGTTAAGAACACTGAACTGCTCAGAGTCAGGCGCTCACTGCTCTATTCTCTGTGGAGCCTGCCGGCTTAATGAAGCAGTGAGTTCGCTCCACGCGCCTACTTAGGCCTGCTAATCGTACGCTAAAAAGACGTGTATATGTATGAATTGTATGCCTTTTTATGAGGTGTGAGGAGGGGGGGGGGGGGGCGGCGCAAGTGGCAGAGCCTTCGTCTCTCAATCAGGAGGTACAGTAACTGGTTTGAAAAACACGATCGATTAAATATTTATTTGTCTCATTTCGTCAATATATTGAAACCGTCTGAGATCATAGTCATGGTGTCCCCTCACTGTCAGTATGTGTACTTTTTCAGGCGTAGTCTTGGATTCCGTCCACAATATAACCTATGGACGTTAAAGAACAAACAAACAAAGAATACACGTTTTAGGCTTAATATATATACAGTTTGATGCCTGCTTGGGTTGGCAGCTGGAACTGCGGCCGACTTGGTGGTCACGGGCGACTTGGGAATTCTCTAGAGAGAAGGTTTTGCTTTTGATCTGTAGCTTCCGGCCGTTCCCTTATCTCTAGCAGGGTAACTGTACGCCCAAAAAGCGTATGTGAAGGCACTCTTATTAAAGATCTCATAGAATACCTAGATGCCTAGAGGAACACTACCAGAGTAAGAGCCCCACTAGCTAAAGTACCCTACTCATTGCCACTATTGTTCTCATCATAAACAATACCATTGAAAAATGTTCGTTTTGAAGCTGAGTTACTAGATTCTCTTTAATGTGCACCATAAGATAAAAAAAAATACAAAACAAAAGATTGAATTTATAAGATCTTTGAATCTTATACACTGTCTTGTATATTCTGGAAAGTATTCATACATTATCGTATATTCATGTTCGTTAGCTGATGACTACTTTATCATTTATTAATTTCACACATTTTCAGTTACCTCCGCGTCTTGAAATATTTGTAGTGTTTCAAAAGTCGTAATTTAGCTGTTCATACACTTAGATGGCCGGTGAAGTTGGCGGCTCTACGGCTGCTTTAGTAAATTAATAAAGCTCCATTTTTCCCAGCGAAGTGAAGCGCTCGTGCTGAAAGTGTGAGTACATAGTGAGTGAGTTTCAAATCGACTATGAAGCACTAAATGCACCAAAGGCTTTTTAACTGCGCCTTGATCTCTTTACCTCGCGGGAAAGAATGCCATGTTTGATACTAACAAAACAGGAAGTTATGTATAATTATACCAAAGTGCCTATGTGTAAACATTTTAAAGGTGATAAATTGGCAATTAGTAAATTGATATTTTTTCTATAGAGAAGGTTATTCAAAATCACCTCTCTTACCACATCTCACTATTTATCTTTTATTTATGAATCTATCTATCATTATATCTATCTATCTATCTATCTATCTATCTATCTATCTATCTATCTATCTATCTATCTATCTATCTATCTATCTATCTATCTCCATCTACTTTTTTATCTATCTACCCATCTATCTATCTCGTCTTATCTCTCACTCTCTTTCCTTAGGTTTTCTCAACCTCTGATCAATTTACTACTCTTCCTCTCGCCCTCTCTCTCTCTCTCTCTCTCTCTCTCTCTCTCTCTCTCTCTCTCTCTCTCTCTCTCTCTCTCTCTCTCTCTCTCTCTCTCTCTCTCTCCTTTCTATCTCTGCTTCTTTTATTCTCTTCGCCATCTATCTTTTTCACATACAAACACACACACACACACAAATATATTTCCCTTGGGATATCTTTTTAATCACTGACTTTCATTCTCTTTTTATGGCCACTTTATTTCTTTCTACGTGTTTGAGCTTGTAGCGACACTTAACTAAACTTGAGAATTAAGACATTGTAGCCTTTTCGTTCTCGGGTACTCTCCCGTCAGAATCGTCTTTAACGCCTTACGCCCCATTGGCAGCCCAAATGACCCACAGAGCGCGTGCGGCGGCTGTTCAAAAACGGGTTTTCGACGCTGTTAACAACGAATCTGACGTCAAAACGTAGTATATTAGTTCCAGCATTTGTTTACAACATAAACTAGCTTTCAAAGCTGCCAACACTACTAGCCTTCAAATTTTAAAGTTTTAGTCCAAAACGTGTAAGAAAGCGTGTATAAATATAGGTTTGTTGGGGCTTTTTTTGCATAAACTTCGCAGGCCTGCGACTGAGACGCCGCCAAAACGCGTCTGACAGGGCAACTGTCACTCCACGATGACTGTTTTTTTTGCGGGTGATTAGAAGCGACGGCGAAATATTATCTCAATGACGTTGCTTTACGCCGCGTCACGCCTGTGCTTGGGTGCTTAATGTTCTGTGAGCAACGTTGTTTTCCTTCTTGTGTCTCAAGTCGAAAGATGGGTACGCAGAGGTTTCAATTTGAAAACAATCAACTCACTCAGAGTATTATCAAACATGTCCACGGGGAAATTCATCGTCAAGGTATAATTTTTAGCGTCTTTTTTGCTCTATTTTTAAATCCCTTTTACAACCTCTTTCTTGTCGTCTACGTATTTCAAAACTAAGACCTTCTTCTTCGTAATGTGCCAATCTGTTACAAACATCGGCAATCATGGCCTTTCAAGTCTTATATAGGTATTAAACTACAACTTACAGCATTATTTAGAAATGCTAAGGTGGTTTGTTCTTTTTTTTTTCTTTAATTGGAAAAAAATTATAAGAAAATCGTTGAGCGAACAAAAATAACAGACACAATACAATAATACAGCCATCATCTTCATTCAACTTTTAAACGTATAACTGTAATGGAAATCACGAGTAAATCCATATATTGTAGGCGTCGAGTTATTTTTATCTTTCAATGATGAAAACATTTATCATTTTTATGTGACAGGAGCGCTTTTTAATTTGGACTCATGTTTTTCACCATTGTGAGTATCTTCAGCTCTTCTTTGTTGTTGAGTGATGGGCTTTTATCAGTGATTGATGTGATCTTGACTCATGCTGAGCTATCTGTTTGAAAAGAATTCGTTCCCTGGTCACAATGGTGAAAACTTGTTCCTTTACTATTAGAATAACAATATCATAACGCCTTTGCTTTTCAGTGGGATATCATTTTAGTTGGTTTATATCATAATAATTTTATGAATTATTTATCGCTTTTCAGCTGCTGCCAGTGCAGACAATGCTAGTATGATAAGGTGGCGTTTATATAGTTTACCTGTCACTAGAGCTTTTTATCAAACACAATCAATGAAGAGCGGAAAGAAATGTATCGCTTCATTTTACCAGTGTATTAATCTTTAGTTTGACCTATTTTCCGGTGATCCTGTTGTAATCGCAGTGATCTTCTGTGTGGATTAAGAGAAGAAATCAACCATCATTGTGTGGACACGTATTACTAGACTATAACTTTGTGGTTGTAGTTTCTTTGGTGAGTTATATCATACACACAGTATCACATATATTCCATGGTATAAATTCAATTTCTTCATTTCAGTTTCAATCTAGGAAACAGGTTTAAGTCCTTTTTATTTATAAGAAAGTTTCGAAGTTTTAAAGTATGTCCTAGTTAAGGGAAGACGAGAAAATCATGTGCTGGAGATTTATTGAAATGATAGAGAGACAAAGAGAGAGGGACAGAGAAAGACAAAAAGAGAGAGACAGCGAGGGAGAGGGGGGTGGAGATGGGGCTGACGTCTCCGGCATTAAGTAAAACGTTCAGTACAAGTTTTGTATCTGATAAAAATATTCCATTTAATCACCCTTTATAGATTTTCTATTTTAAAAAATCTTGATAATGTTGACCTTTGCTTTTGTTGCCATGGTGTATCTTCACAATTTTTTTTTAAGGCAAAGCGAAAACAAGATTAGTGTGATGGCGAATGTTTCAATGTACCCAATGATTATCTTCTTAGGATTTAAACTTTTTCAAACTATGCATTTCGTTTTAATAACTTTTTCTGAAGCAAGACGAGATGTTAGGTGTTCTTGTTTTTTTATACTAAACATCCCTTTACTTCACAATCAAATCATGTTAATTCTTACGATAGAACTTTCACTCTGGTCTTTAAGAATTCACCTAAGTCTTGTAGATAGCTGTAGAAAACCGCGCAGGATAAGGGAGATTAGTATATCGCTTGGTTAATACAAAGCTCTACCTGGTAATGTACGTAGCCATGCATCCTATACACCGAAAGAACCTTAGGGCGACAAGATTGCTAATCTTGGGGGACTTACTTGAATTTATGGACTTCTGACGAAGACTTATTAATCACTCCTTCCCATTAATGCGCCTTCCCAACCTGCCTATTTGATTTGTCTCGGCCCTCCCTCCAGATCTGACTTGAACTGTGTCTGCCTGAGTGTCCCTGTCTCTCTGTCCCACTCTCTCTCTCTCTCTCTCTCTCTCTCTCTCTCTCTCTCTCTCTCTCTCTCTCTCTCTCTCTCTGTCTCTCTCTCTGTCTCTCCCCTTTTCTCTCTCTCTCTCTCTCTCTCTCTCTCTTTCTCTCTCTCTCTGTCTCGGCCGCTACTTTGGATCTGACTTTAACTATGACTGACTGAGTATCTCGGTCTGTCTGCTTGTCTGTCTGTCTCTCTCTCCTTCCCACTCCCTCTCTCTCTCTCTCTCTCTCTCTCTCTCGCTCTTTCTCTCTCCTCTTTAAAATATAAGAAAAATATATTTTTCGCCTCTCATGCCTTTTCTTTGAATGTTTCCATCATTACCTTTCCCATTCTTACATCATTATGTTTCTCATTCTTCCATCAATATATATCTCTCTCATTCTTTCGTCATTTTATGTCTTGCTCTTCCATCATCATATTTCTCATTCTTCCCTTCCAATTCTTTTGTTGAGATTCATGACGCTGTAATGATCAAAATATCTTAATAAAGAAAAAATATGTCCACAGATTGTTGTGTAGAAAAGAAGTTTTAGAAAGGGATTTTGGGGTTTCGACTGTACTACAATAAAAAAAAATCTTAATGAAGCGACTTCTTGCGACAAATTTCAAAACGGTGCCGATTACCCATGATCTTAAAATTCGCTGCACTGCTACAGTGATACCCTAGACCTAGGAATTATCCCCCCAAGGTAACCTTTTTTAACGAATTGCGAGGACAAGTTGCTCGGTGAAGGAATTCGTGCTGGAAAGTTTTGCATATATACCTCGTAGTTAGTTATTTTTCCAGCACGCATTCGTTCACCGAGGTTTCCTCAAGAATCAAAACTAATCGGAGACAAGGGCACTGAGTGGGATTCTAACCACTTACCTCAGCTCTCAGTCTAGAACACTCAATCAATAAGCTATTGGCTCTGCCATGTTATCCGAAACCCAAGATCGGTAAAAAAAAATAAAAAAAAGTATTAATTTTGTTCAATTTCCTCCCCTACTGGTTGGATCACTGTCGATAAAATGTGACTGGCTGAGAGAGGAGTCATGGTACATTGTATCCCATCACTATTTCTGTGTAGCACCACGTGAAATTGTCAGACGTCAGTCTTGGGGCCTGTCCACAATATAGTCTACGTAGTATTGACTTTCGACAATAAGCACAAAAACAAATAAATAAACATCCCTCGAGAGGTTTTCGTTGGATGTTCAAAGATGAAGCAAGTGTTCCTATAGGAGGGCTGTGTCATGACCTGAAGTGGAACGGAGAAAAGTCTTTAAAAGAAAAACATGTTTTAGTGAATTTGTGGATGCATCTTTGTTTATATTGTGATTTGAAAGAAATGTACATGTAGTTTTTTTTAGTTTTTAATTGCAGCTTTAACTTCCATTATTATGAAATAACAAATATATAGGGGTGTCGGCACGGAGTTTCGACAATGTCCTCTCCACCGCTTGCCATTTGTTTTTTGTTTTTCTAAATTTAAAAAAAGGGTTGACTTTGAGCACTTTTTACATATCAATAAACGTAAAATGACTTTCGAACTTTTGACAACTTGTGCATTTGGCACGGCCTGGGCTGAATTTAAAACTTCATGCGATTGATAATTAATTGGACATTTATTGTTTCTTTTTTTTACAATACTGCTGAAATAATAGTCCTGGTATCCCCGCCATGTGTCTATGGACGCTCGGAAACTAACAAACCAATCTAAATACGCCAAAGTCGGCAAATTCTCAGTTACTCTACGCACAACGTTGAAGTCGTAAAAGAATACATCAAGGTCATTTCCCTGTTAAAATTTGAGCTAGACGCACCTCATGTCAGAATATGATCTCCATTTGTCAGGAAACTTGGATAAATCTTTAATAAAAACACCACATCCATTTTATAGCTCCCTTGTTTATTGGTGTTTTGTTTTCTTTGGTCACACTGACCTATACAACTACATTCACCAACGCTTTTCCGCCTTGTAAATTTCGTAACTTTGTAATCTTCTTGGTTGTCTGAGTCCAATAATATTTATGTTCCCGATCAGTTTTGCTCGCACTCAATGTCCACCCTTGTTTATAATTCTATAGCAGTTGCTTGTTCCAAGATGTTTTGTGTCAGCCCGCTATGTCCAGCTATGTCCAGCTATGTCCGTGCACTGTCCGTGCCATGTTTGTGCTTGTCTCCAGCGTCTCCGGACAAGGCGCAGGTGCAGTAACAGGCAGACTGACCACTGAGTGACCACAGCGTTGTTGTCAGCTGTCTGGTCGCTGGTGGACTTTCACTTCTGTCGACAATGCAGTGACTTGTCATCTTGTCTTATCAGGGACGCTCTCTGCCTCCTCACTCACTGCGGCCAGGTGAGAGAAGGGCTTGGTCACTTGGCAGATTTCACCCAACGCTGGGTCTACGGTCTCGATTCGGAAACAAGATTGGCCGAATATACTAATACATGTACAGAAATCTATGAAGTTTACATGGATGCATGCTAATCAAAGAGAGTTCCTGTCTCGTAGTGTTTTGATTATCTTGTCTTATAATTCATTAAGCTCCCTGTTGTCAAAATATGAAGACAATGTTGGTGGAAAAATCAAACCTTTTCAGAGAACAGGTGTTTAGAAAGAGAGTACATTTGTTGATAAAACCAGGATCGTGGCATATCATACCGAAATGACATAGAGCGGAACCAGCATGGAGACAGAAGCAGGATGATAGACAGAAAATAGAGAAGAATGGTCAAGAAAAGGAGAGATATAGATAAAGAGAGAGAGAGAGAGAGAGAGAGAGAGAGACAGACAGACAGACAGACAGACAGACAGACAGACAGACAGACAGAGAGATAGACAGAGAGAGAGTGAGAGAGAGAGAGAGTACGGAGAAAAGAGACACATATAATAAGGGGAGGGGGGATGGATACATTTTTTATGGGAGGAAGGTCCGAATATTTCTGACACTGACACTTTTCCAAATTCAGAGATATAGATTCCTATAACCAGACCTCAATGAAAATCTTCTTTCTAAACTTGATATAACATTGCTCAAAATGCAAATGAATGCGATGTTGGAAAAAAAAAAAGAAATTTAAACTGAGCTTTTTGATAATGCTATGACGACTATTCAAATGCGGAAGTTTAAAACGAATCCCGCAGCAAAAGCATCCCGCTATTTGATCATGAATATCTTTTTTACGGCGTTATGTGCCACGTCAGTTCCAACATAACTAAAGACTCTAACTTTAATCTAAGATTAGCAAGCCTTAACACGAACTAACCCATGGCTCACGTTCATGCCATTCCCTCCAAACCGCTTTAAGCATCAAACAAACTGGAGTTGCACTCATCACTAAAAAAAAACACTCTTTAGTACAAAACTGGATGTACGAGTTTTCTTACATAACAAGAAAAAGAATGTATAAAAATGACCAAAAAAAATGGAGTAAAGAGAGTAAATAAGTTGTTTTGCACTCGAGTTGATCTTGATATCTGAGAATTGTTCGTGTTCACACAGGCAAAGACAAATGAGTACGATCAATCTGTTCACAAGACTGTCCCACAGGGTCTTCTGTCTTGTCAGCTAAACACTCACACAAACCTTGCCTTTTTTCTCCTAATTTGTTCAACCTATCTCCTCTAGTATACAATAATTTATTTCTCTCTCTCTTTCTCTCGCTCTCTCTTTCTCTCTCTCTCTCTCTCTCTCTCTCTCTCTCTCTCTCTCTCTCTCTCTCTCTCTCTCTTCTCTTCCTCTCTCTCTGTCTCTCTATCTCTCTATCTCTCTCTCTCTCTCTCTCTCTCTCTCTCTCTCTCTCTCTCTCTCTCTCTCTCTCCATTTTAAAACACTTGTCAATATACTATTCTATGCTTTTCTCGGTGTCTTGATCACTTTGCTCTACTTTATATCGTCCACCCCACCCCAACCACTTACAGATCTAGAGATTTAAGTCACCAAAAGGACCAATGGTGAACCAAGCCGACACCTGAAAATGTTTCGCCTCGGCACGGCAGTGTCCAGGAGGCTAGAAATCATTAAGCCTGTCCAGTCTTGTGGCTTTTTGCTCTTCGTTCCATGTTTCAATATAAAGTTATATCTCCATTGTTTTGTGATGCTTCTTTTATTTTATCTGCCTCTCTCTCTCTCTCTCTCTCTCTCTCTCTCTCTCTCTCTCTCTCTCTCTCTCTCTCTCTCTCTCTCTCTCTCTCTCTCTCTCTCTCCTTCGCTCTGTCTTTGTCTGTATGTCTCTCTCTCTCTCTCTTTTTATCTTTCTATGTATCTAACCTTCCCTCTGTCTTTTTTCACTGACCTCTTTAATCTTATAATTGCTTCCCCTTTATCTCTCTCTCTCTCTCTCTCTCTCTCTCTCTCCATTTTAAAACACTTGTCAATATACTATTCTATGCTTTTCTCGGTGTCTTGATCACTTTGCTCTACTTTATATCGTCCACCCCACCCCAACCACTTACAGATCTAGAGATTTAAGTCACCAAAAAGGACCAATGGTGAACCAAGCTGACACCTGAAAATGTTTCGCCTCGACACGGCAGTGTCCAGCAGGCTAGAAATCATTAAGCCTGTCCAGTCTTGTGGCTTTTTGCTCTTCGTTCCATGTTTCAATATAAAGTTATATCTCCATTGTTTTGTGATGCTTCTTTTATTTTCTCTCTCTCTCTCTCTCTCTCTCTCTCTCTCTCTCTCTCTCTCTCTCTCTCTCTCTCTCTCTTTCTATCTTTCTATATATCTAACCTTCCCTCTGTCTTTTTTTCAACGACCTATTATATCTTATACTGTAATTGCTTCCCCTTTAATCATCCTCTGACGTGATATAACACGGATACTTTTATGTTTTAGGTGTATTATTCCTCAATATCTTTGGTCTAAATAGTAGTGTATATACATGCATTTACAGCGACGCCTAAATTGGTGTAGATGCTTCTGTTTATGACGGAGTTCATCATGAGAATGTCAGGTCCCACGTCACTCAGCCACACGTCAGGACCAGGTGGTCGGAACACGGGACACTGTCGCACTGATGTTCCCATGCCCCGTCCCCGGAGCCGGTGCCCCGTCCTCAGAGGTGGTAACCACAGTGGCGAGATTTACGACAAAAGTAACCGAGTAAGACGAGAGATCACACTGGTCGTGATTTACTCACGTCTTTTGTCTTTAGGTCGAGTTATCCAGTGGTTCACCACTGCGCTGTCTTACATCTCCCTGCACAATGGGCTTTTGTTGCGTGTGTTCCAGGGCCGCTTGGGGCGATGCTGTCATGATTAATCAGATCCGAGCCACGGCTCCGTGCTAAACATTGAGACCCGGGACACCATTTCCTAAATCCACTTGCACATCTCTTAAGATCAGAGAGACACATAAACGTGCAGCTACTTGTAGATTTACTTTCTTCTTTTGTGTTTGGGATGCTGAACTGTGATTCTTAATTGATTAGCGCTGTCCTAACACAATCATCTCACAGCGGCAGGGGTTTCTTATAGTACCATTGCAACATCTCATAACCATAAATAATTCACAGAGCCAGTTCACTTTTGTTTCTATTTCTATTTCTTCCCATCGCATACTCTTTATGAGTTAATTTTTTCCCATCGCATTATGAATTAATTTTTTTACCATTTAAGATTATAATTGCTTTTAAAAGATCATTCATCTCTTTTTGGAGTTTACTTTCGATCTTTTTAATCATTTCAAAACACACATCCCATTTCAAGTCTGAAGAACATTATTAGTTTATTACAACACTGTATATTCATTTTACAGATTTATATAGTTATTGTCTTAATTGTCCGCCAAAAAGTCAGTTCTAGTGGTTTATTAAATATCATTTAAAATAGTTTTAATGGAAGGAGGAGAGCGATGAGATAGCCCTGTTAACCGACTAAATGGGAGATGTAACGTCATTTTAAGGTAATATATTTACAACAAAACAAAAAAAAATACAATGGAACAAAAGATAAAATAATATAACGCCAAAGAAGTAAATTAATCCTAAACATCCTTATTTAAAGACGTCGAGTTGGACAGAGAAAGAAAAACACCAAAGCATATAATGCAAGGGAGATTATAAATTGGTTCAGCTATGCAACTTTATTCGCATACAATAAAGCGGCATTAGCAAATAAACGCCTACACATGAGACGTTACGATCTTCTCCAAAGACAGACGGACAGCAATTAATGAGAAAACTGTATGATAAAACATTGAGAGCCAGGCCAGTCACTATTCAAGGAAAAAAGTAGCTTTAATAAATGAGAGCGGGAGTCCTGGTTGTCCCTGTCACAGCGCCTGTCATCGGGGGGTGACACGGTGCACGGGGATGTGACTGACACCAGGCTCGCGTTCATTGACTCAGCCTCAGGGGGGACTAGGCTGGGGGCTCGGAGGGGAGGAGGGATATTGGCCGAGTTTGTTGAGTGCAGGACATGCTCTATGAAGGTATGAAGAAACAGGTTCGCCGTGTACTTCCGCGAGTGTAGACTCTAGTAGTTCTGGATCAGCCTGCTGGTGACCAGCCTAGTTTACGCAGCTGACGCCGCCTGCTGCCTTGTACCGATGTACGAGTTGCCGTAACCAAAGGTGTTTCTATGTCTAACGTAATCTTCCCGGCCAGCAGTGGCACGCAATGGCACGCACATCCAGCGGTTACGTGAAAGAGAGAAATACATACCGATCAAGTGGTTCACACGGTATGGATCATAGTCCATTATTAAGTTCAACATCTAAATAATTATGAGGGGGGAAAGGCGACTGTGCGGAAAGACATGACCTAAAGATTGTGCACTTGAGCGATCATCCGCGAAAAAAAAATTAAGAAGAAAAAATAAAGAAGACTGAAAGAGATAAACGTCAAAATGTACAGTCTGGTATCTTTACACAAAGCAATTCCAAAACATTCCATGAAAGATGACAAGTACATAAGATTTAGGCCTAAAGCAAGTGCAAGTCCCTTTAGAAATCCCGATAATTAAGCTTTCACGTAACTTTTACCAGAGATTGTTGAGTTCTTAAGGTAAAGAAATTAAACTCGTGAACATGAGTAACAAACACTCAAATCACTGTTTCTCTTCATGCCTACATTGCATGAATAAATAAGTTTCCATGAGTTCATTGTTTTGCATATTTCGTTTCTTTTAAATGTTACCTGGCTTTAGAAAGACAGTACGCAACATAATCATCATTCTTTGAACTGCGACAATGTCACATTCGCTGATAACTATTTCCAAATAGATTGTTTTTCAAATGATAATGTTTCATCATTGATGTGCAATAATAGTCTTTTAATTTACAGAATAATTATTCTCCCACATGCTCCTAAAGGAGCACTGGGGGAGAATTCTGGTCCACGATTAACATGACTTTCGTTTGCTTTTTTGCAAGCAAGTATCACCACCACTGCTCACACGGCCGCGTGCTTAATCATAGTGGATTTTCTCTCAGCAAATTACATGCGCGTTTTACGACCTCTTGTTGATGTTGATGCAGCTTGCATGGGGTCAAAACGGGCGTGTCCCTGCTCTAGCCTTGTTTATTTACGTTACCCACTGCCCGTCACCAGGTTTCGTATTAGGTGTCACGGTGGTAATCCAGAGAAACTATGAGAAAGTATGATCATCTGAGACACCCCTTGATTTAAGCCTGGTCATTATGACACTGATTGGCAATGAGAGTGTGAGAAAGAGGTGTCCCGTGTTGCAAGATGCGCAATGTATTGTGCTCGGTGCACAGCGCTGTTTGTGCAAAGAAAAGGTATATTAAATCATCTAGACTTGTCATTTTTCTTTTTCTTTACTCTGCTTCTTTGTTTATGTCTTTGTCTGGGCCCCTTTCAGTATGCTTCTCCGCCTGTCTTTCCCAATTTCTCTCTTTATTTATCTTTAGTTATAATAACTGTGCTTATACTTTTTTTTTCTATTTCAGAAGCAAGCAATCAATATGTCTGTCCACCTGTATATTGTTTGGAAGTTAAAGCAAATGGTAATCTCTTTTTCTTCAAGTCAAAGAAAATTTGACATGCCCTAAAATGTTACCAAATGAATCGGGGCCTGGCTGAGGAACTCAAAGACGCCATGAATGCTTAACTGGACGCACATAACGTTATTCACTCTATGGGGACTCAAAGCTTATCTTGTCCATGGATAAATCTGTCCTTCTTGGGTTCAATTTGATCCGAACTATACATGTAGTCTCTTTTCTCTATTCTAAATCTGGATTCTCCTGTTAGCATTGCTGAAGTGGAAGATTGGCATCCGTTGTGGACAAGGGGAATCCTTTCAAGTGATACTATAACACAGGCCATTAAAACAAGACATGGGATTCAAACAAGAAAACCCAACGAGCTCTGCGGGTCTCGGAGAGAAACCTGTGGCCAAAACGGTCATCTGTCGTCTCTGACCAAAAGGCTGGAGTAAATTACTTGGTGGACATGAAGAATGGACTGCCGGAACAGGGCTGAACCAGAGTGACACCTCCCAGCGTCATTAGTAACGCACTGCGGTCTAGCCCAGGACGCGGGACGGTTCAGGCGCTGATTGCATTTTGTGACGTCTTGCTTGACACCTCGGAAAATCCGCCCGGAGGGAATTGCTAGGAGACTTAGTACGCCTGTGGCCTTGATTGATTGGTCTGAGAAATTGTTCGTCCCAATCCACTACAAACGGTGAAATCAAGTATTTCTTTGTAAACCACGTCTGTGAGCTTAATATACAGATTGGAAAGAAATAAAACGCTTCAAAGTCAATCATTAATAGCTTAATAGATGCAACCTTGGTTTACATAAAAAATACAATCCTCCCCTCCCACTTGTTTACGTATAAATATCATAATCCATATAAGTAATGTTATTATACATGTATTGTAAACATGATCAGGAACAAAATTAGCATTTTAACAACACAGAAAAAAGGGGGAAAACCATAAAAAAAAAATAACTAAAAAGTTTTTAGCTCGTATCTTACATGATCAGGAACAAAACTAGCATTTTAACAACACAGAGAAAAGGAGGAAAACCATTAAAAAAAAAAAAACTAAAAAGGTTTTAGCTCGTTCACTTTCAGCCATTTGGGAGGGCCGAGGGCCTTTGGGAGGCTGTTTATCTGCACCTCTATGAAATTGAATTCCTTTTGTATTACTTACCCACCTTCCTGTTCTTTAGAATACTAATGTACCCACTCCTAAAATTTTATCTTGAAACAAATTACCAAAATAAATTCAACAGAAGATAACCAGGTGTTACCAAGGCTACTAATCTTGATTGTTTAAAAAAATTGCAAACTTTTGTTCATACGGAAATGTATTCAAGGAACAGATATAGAAATAAGGAAATGTGACGTGTTAATGGTAAAAAGGAAAGGCGACACTATGGAAAACATGAAAAGTTGAATGATTATAGATCTATAATACATGTATTTGTATTTTTTAGCCAATATTAGAAAACATTCCCCTTCGACACTTTCAAGCAATGCTGTAGTTACTTTAAGGGGCATAACTAAGGTAATTCAATAGAAATATTGGTAGTCATCTTTCCTTTGCCACAGAGCCGAGAAGAATCACTGAAGTGAAACTAGAAAGTAGAATTGGATTGGTAGGTTAGAGTCTAAGAGAAGAAGAAAAAAAAATGGCTTTTACCTCTGCCAGTGCCCTAAGGGGAGTCAAGTCACTGTGTAACAAACTCGGAGTGCATTCACGACATGTGAACCCTTTCCAGAGGTAATTCGATCGTTGCCATAGAAAAATAAAACGCTTTCAAACAATGCAATTAGATATATAGATCTAGGTCTAGATTCTATATCCAGTCTTGCCAATTGGTGCCTTTCCAAAATATAAAGGTCAAAGTTCATTTCACTTTACAGTTTTGTGAACACTAACTTTTTTATGAAGGTGTTAAAAATATATATACCCGGTATTCAGATATTGGTGTCTAGACTTATCTAGATCTAGAGGTACATAAAATCCACCATGTCTCGTTTTGGATTATACTTCTAACTTCTAATCTAGGGCTAAATACTAGGCCACCTATTTAACCTTACAAGTTGAAATTAATCTAGGAGGTGGGGGAGGGGCGCAAGTTTAATCAGCTTGTATGTCAGGTCTCTGTAATTCTTAACCACTTGAATGTGATGAGGACGAATTTGGCCTTTTCTGTTGGACTGATGAGGACGAATTTGTCCATTATTTGAAGGCCTTTTGATACATTGGTCTCCGCCTAAGAACCCGCCCCTCAGGAGACAAGAACAGCGGGTTCTTACGGTAGGAAAAGAAAATGAGCCTTGGAATCGGTGAACAAATTATAGTCCTAAAAGAATAGTAATATGTGGTTGATTTTATGTTTATAGGTTCTCTGAGTTGTCTGTTTTGTTCTCTTTAGATTTCTAACTGTGGGTTTTTAGTTCGCTGTTTCCGAATATTCAAATATTGAAGTAAAGCCACTCACAGACGAACATCAGTCTTTAGAATGCATGGGTTTATCAAGAAAAGTATTCTTTGATAAGCGGTCCTAGTTTCTGGTAAAAAAAAAAAAATCAAGGAGAGGTATAATAACACTGAATCAACCAATATGAAAAAAGCAGCAGTCAGAGGGAGAATTGACATTGTAGCTCTCTCAATAGAGGCTGCACGCTCTAACCTTGGACCACCTCTTTCATGAGAAAGAGGAGAGTTAGACAAACATATAGAGACCCAAGGAGGGACAGCAGAAGGGTTTGAGAGAGAGAGAAACGGAGGAAAGAAAGTCGCAAAAAGAGAGATAAAGAGCGTGCACCCTTACAAAGTCTGTTAACAAATCAGTGATTGAAACAACAGAGGGGAGTGGTGGATGGGATTTTAAAAAATTTGGGTTGCTAGTTGAATGGTCAAGTCACGCTTACTCCTGAATGATTGGATACCAACCCACTCTGGTGTAACAAAATTACAAAAGAATTGCTGTCCACTTGTGACTTTTATTCGAGGGCAGGTCTTTCTTGTGGGGGGAGGGGTTTAAGTCCGTCAGTTAACTTCTTAATGCATTTATAACTCTTTGAGTTACCTGACTGTAGACCCACAGGCCCCGGGGGTTGGCGTGACAAGAGATGGTGGAAGGAAAATTTCTTTTATCATCTTACATGGCTCTTGCCTAGCCTACCGTATATGAAGGTTCACAGGCCCGTGTATATTCACCCTCTCCCAATCCTCTCAAGCATCTGATTGTGCGTATTCAGTTATGCGCGCCACTAACTTTCAGTCTTAGATCACTATACAAAAAATCACCATGCTAGGGAAGGTCAAATAATGTGTTAGCGAGACAATCAATTTTTTTTATCCTGCTCTCTTAAAACGGTTCCTTTCACTTTATATGAGGCCAAAAGCAGGTGGGGAGGGGTGTTAATTAAAGAGAAAGAATTTATGTTTCATAGGGCTAGCGGGTTTGAAGGTGGAGTGGGTTTGTAAGCAGAGAGTTCTTACTCGGAGACTACTGTATTTCATTGTGAGATTATTGCCAAAATTCTGGCAAGTTTTCGAGTTTGTTGTTTTCATAAGAGAGAAAGAGAGATATTCACTTTTCACTTTATAGCTAGTACAATGGATGCGGACCGTGATTTTCACATTGATTTTGATGACTATGAGACATCAAATTTTTAAGTTTTGTCTAAGATAACAATGCCCATCGCATTTAATGGACAAGTTTATGTTTTTAGCCATATTTTTTGTGTTATGAATTCACTTGACATTTAAATCCAAATAAAAGAGAGAAAAAGATGGTTTGGAGGATTGTGTCCCCTAACTCAAAACTGTTATGGAAGAAAATTTTGAAAGAAACACTATCTATATATCACTAAGTGCATGCTCAGCCCTTCAAAGAAGACGAATGAAAGTGCCATAAAGGATGCAGACACCGGGTTAAATTAAAAAAATCAAAATAGAATGTTCAATTTAGAAAGAGAAGTATGAATTTAAATTGTCACTCCAGCTCTTGTAGCATTACAAATTTATTTTTATGCTATAAATTTTTAAAAATCTCAATTTTGGATGTAACAAAGTTTTTTTGTAGCTATAGACATTTACAAGAAAACAGAGCCTATAATCTTTCATTTAAACAAATACAAATATTAACTTGTGAGGACAATACTTTAAACAGTATTCTCTGTCAAACTGAAGGTTTTGATTTATCTGATTATGACAATTTGGTCACTCTCGTGAATACTTAACATTTGTCAGTTTTGGTCGGGTTTTCACCAAGGTTTTATCTCTGTACAGGGATAAGTTTTGTATTTTCATTTTGAAAACATTTTGTTATCTATTATATTCACTGATGGTTGCTTATAGTGACAATTTGGCAACTGCGAATGTTAAATGTATATATATATTTCAACTATCTTTTACTTGAAATAGGGGAGCCACATAGATGCATTCATTGCTGTTGGGTTTTTTTTACTATTTAATGTAAAGTTATTTGTACCAGTAGTTTTTTCATTTACAGTTTTACGAAAAATCTTATGTACATGTACTATGAACTTGTACCACATTGATATATAAAAATATTTTTCTTTGCCAGCTACGTTCCACTTCTGCGTCAGTTTCATGCCTCATCAGCAGTATACAGTCCTGCTCATGATGCCAAATTTGAAGAGGCCAAGACCAGATTAAATGCTCTGAAAGAGGATCCTGGAAATCAAACCAAGCTTAAGATTTATGCTCTGTTTAAACAGGTAAATAACTTTATGATAATGGCTTCATTGTTTACACAAATAATTTTTAAAACTTCTAGCTTTATGGGGTTTATATCAAATGTTATTTTTTGTGTCTTTTTTTATCTCATGTTAATATGATTTCCTCATATAGAACATATATATTACATCACATGAAAAACCTCTGAGATGAGTGGTGCAATGTCCAGCTCTGCATTACAAGAACATGTCTTATGTCTTCTTTGATTGAGCAAGTATGGTTACAGAAAAGTCTTTAATGTTATATGAGTGTGTTCACCAAATTTTTCTGATTTTTTTTTTTCACAGATGTTTTTTGTTTTTTTTAAACAATCTTGGAAGTCAAATGTCTAAATTCTGCCATCCCATTTTCTTTTGTTAACACCATATTAAATAAACTACATGCTGTTAACTTGAGAAATGAAGAGAGGGTGGTAACTTATAAAATATATTGATCTCAGCCTGAATGTAGGAGCATGGGAATTGATTTCTATAGATTGAACCTTTTCTTACTTTTTTTTCATGTGATTTTAAATTTTATTCTGTATGGTTTTCTTAATCTTAACAAGGCTACTCAAGGCAAGTGCAATGCCCCCAAACCGGGCATGATGGATTTAGTAGGGAAAGCCAAATGGAGTGCGTGGAGTTCTCTAGGAGATATGAGCCAGGCAAGCAATTAGATTTGTTTTACTCACACTTTAACATCAAAACATATCTATTTCCTTTCAAGATATAAACCAATGAGATTTTTTTTTCATCTAATATTTAAAAACATAGTCTTATTCAGAAGCAAGGTTTTGAAACTTTAGGTAAGATACCTGAGAGAAGACACAAAATATGGAGTACAGAAATCTTTGTTCATCTCTCAAGGGGAAATTAGAAATACACTCTCTTCATACAACAGAAGCATTGAAGAGTTAACATTGATAAGAACAGAGAAAAATAAAAATGTATTTATATCCTACCAGGATGAGGCTCAGCTGGCATATATTGCGCTTGTTGACGGCCTGGCAGGGCAAGAGGAAGCAGAGCTGGCTGAGCAGAAAGCCAATCAAGGACCCGGAGTGCAGTATGAGGGCATGACCATCACTAGAGAGAACAAAATCTTCCATATTCGTCTTGATAGGCCAAAAAAGAAAAATGCCATTACATGGGAGGTAAGGAATCATCTTTCAGGTTTTATAGTATTAAAATGTATTAGAAATTTCATAAATCTGGAAAAGGGGGGGATTGAGTAGTGGAGTAATGCTTTTCAAGAAAAGAACCTAAGAAAAAAGATCCAGTCAAATGAAAAGCAATGAAAGTGGCGGCAAAATAAGCAGTGTTCATCTTATACACAGTGTCTCTGCATACAACCACAAACCAATAATTGTGTTATTCGTTTCCTTTGGCGTCTGATATTTGTGTTTATAATTTTAATGTTACAAATCCAGCTTTCATGATTCATCGCTAAAATAATACTCTAAACTGTTTTTAGTAGCCTATAACTAAATCTAAAAGCTGGTTCATGTACTCACTGATTTGTTATATTTATTTTTCCAGATGTATAAGGCCATTGGTGAAGCTTTAAAAGAAGCAGGCAGCAGTGATCAATACAGTATAGCGTGTATAACAGGTACATTTCAAGAACTAACTTAAGTTGAGGACATCTAGCAATTATTTGGGTTTTGTTGTTGTTGTTGTTGTTGTTGTTTTTGGTTCCCGTTTCCAGATATGCATTGGGTTAGTTTTTATAATTGAGATGATGTGAGAAAGTGTTCAAATCCCTGTTTGATAAGGACACATTGCATTGGCTGGGCTGTATAAAATGTTTTTAAGAATAATTATAAATTGTGTGTATCATTTTATTCAGTTATGATGTTTCAAACTTCAAGAAAAATTATTTCGTGGCCTTCTTTTTTCACCAAATTGGTTCAATAAGGGCAAAGATATACTACGTTTACCTTGATGTTACATGTATGCAATCGAAGTCTGTTGAGTTCTTTAAACATGCACAAGTATTATGAAACACATTTTTTTTATAGCTGTCAGATATTTTGGGTGTATAACAAGAAATATAAAACAAAGACAGGCTCTCATTAGTATGCTTTGTATTTTGTACAACATTTGTATTCTAAAGAGACTGATTGCCTCTCATCCTTGCAGAAAGTTTAATGTTTGATCTTTATCAAATATTTGGTTTGTTGATATGATTTTTTTTTAGTGCCCAATTCTTGTTAATATCATAAGAATGACAATTGTTCACACACAATCTCAGGTTTTAATAAAAAAAAATTAAACAAATATTTAGTGCAGATGCCAGAGTTTACATTTTCAATTATTTTTACAACTCTGGGAATGCAGGTTGAGACATGAATTTTTCCTTTCACAAAATGGACTTTGATTTTTTTTTTTTTTACATATGATGTAAACTATGTACATCTATTTACTTACATGTGTGTTGCTTTTTTTCTTCATGCCAGGAACTGGAGATTATTTCTGCAGTGGAAATGATTTGTCTAACTTTACAAACGTTACTCCTGAACAAATCCCAGCGATGGCCAAGAATGGGAGAGAAGTGTTGCAGTAAGAGCTTAGCTTTTCATTTGTGTTTTTCTGTTTACTCTTTATTTTTGCATCCAGTGCTCAGTTATTAATTCTGCTTAAATGTCAATATTTTTTAAACTTTAAATTGTTTTTATATTATATGCTATGTTAATTGTTTGAATAAGAGGCTTCATCAGTTATTGGTTTTTTGTTTTTTGTTTTGTTTTTTAATATAATTTTTTCATATTACAGAGCGTTTGTGGAATCTTTCATTGACTTCCCAAAGCCTCTCATTGCACTTATCAATGGGCCTGCTGTAGGCATCAGTGTGACAGTACTGGGGCTGTGTGATGCTGTATACTCCACTGATGCTGTGAGGTTCCTTATTAATGTTGCACATGTATTGGTTTACATTAACATTAAACCTGCAATATTTGAATGAAAGGATGTTAAATTGAAGTGTCCACTTGTACGCACAATTTATAATGTACATGAATTTAGTTTTCTCTTGGTAATCTTGACCCTTGATTAAAAATGAGACACTTTGGGGGAAGGGGTTCAAAGATGAAAACTAGTATGCCTGTTAAGTAATAAAAGATTTTTTTTCTTTCGCAGGCAACTTTCCACACTCCGTTTTCTGCACTGGGCCAGTCCCCTGAAGCTTGCTCTTCTTACACTTTTCCTAAGATGATGGGAAATGCTAAGGTGGATTTTAAAAGATTTTAAATGACTTTTTTTCTTTCACTTTTAAGCCAGTTTTCCTTAACACTTAAACTGCTTACTTGACTATGTTGAAATCTGTATGGGGAATTTACAAAGATCACAGAGACCTCAGTTTATAAAACTAAATTCTTCAATAGAATCTGATCTTATTGTTACTAATACTGGAGCACCTCAGGGTACAGTTTTGGCACAGGTTCTCTTTTCTTTATACACATCAGACTGGAAAACCATACATAGTAAATGTAGAACTGATAAATACTCTGAAGACACTGTTTTGACTGGAATGACAGTTGATGACAAAAGCGCTAACTACGAGCAAGAAGTAAAATCTTTTGTTGTCTTGTGTGCCACCAATCATTTAATTTTGAATGTTAGCAAGATTATGGAAATGGTTATTGATTTTCAGAAAAAAGCTGAACAACATGATCACATTTTTATAAAAGATAAAACAGTAGAGAGAGTAGACATTTTAGATGTATTGGCGTAGTGATGAGAAAAAACTGACTTGGAAACAAAAGACTGAGGCTATTTCAAAGAAAGAAAACCCAGATTATACTGCTTGAGGAAATTACTTTCTTTTAACATCTTACAAGATATGCTTCAATTCTTTTACTCATCTATGGTAAGCAGCACACTGACGTTTGCTTTGGTATGTTGGGGAGGCAACCTGTTAAAACAAAAAAGGGAGAGACTTGACAAAATTATACAAAACTGCTGGTGGGGTGGTAGGTAAAAAAACAAGAAGACATCATGTCACTATGTAATCGAAACATTGTAAATAAAATGAAATGTATTTTTAAAGACAGCAAACACGCTCTATGCTCCAAAGAGCCAAACAAACAGACATATGAACTCATTTTTTTCCTAAATCTATTAAGCTATTTAGTGAGAATCACAGAATGAGAAAGCTAACTCAATAGTGCATCTTTTACCAAACCATCACTTTTTTCTGATTATTAGTATTATCATTGTTTTGCTTAGACAATTTGTGCAATATGAATTGTTCTTATAAAGGTTTATGTTTATATCTATAGGATACAAATTTTAATTGGTATGTATTTTTACAAATATATATTTTTTTTTTATGTTTTAGAGCATGTCATTTTCAGTTTCCTTTGATGGGATTGATAAAGTCATCTTATCTTATCTTAAATTATCACACTTAAAAAAAATGCTAGGTAACAGTACTAACACTGATATGCCCATGCCATTAACAAACCTTAGATCCAGCCAACTTATGTATGAAAATAAACAAGCTATGTTTGTTGAGTATGGACAAAATTTGACCTGAGTCCCCTTGAACCCCTTCAGCCATATTTGCTTGTACTCTTAGAGAAAACTGATGAGCAAAAATAGACCTATATTATATTGCAACGGAATGGACGCAAAGACATGAAAAACAAACACACACACATAAGCCCCTCTCCCCCCCCCCCCCCCCCCCCCCCCCCCCTAAAAATACTGGTTGGCTACATTAACCATCCATGAACTGTTCGATAAACCGAACCGACACTATTTTGAAAGGCTCTTCCATTCATTCTTAGAAATTTTGCTTGCACAGCGTATTCCCAGCAACAGCACTCCAATTTCACTCTCACCCTGGAACACCATTGTTTATCTATCCACGGGATCTCTCCACTTCACCATGTTCTCATCAAGTTGCGCTAATCCATTAAGTTGATCAGGTGCGCTCTACACTAATGACGTTGTGTGGAACATTCGAAAATCTAACTGCGTAGTGTCTAGCATCTTGAGTACTCGCAACGAACTGCGTAGTGGAGAAATTCAGATTTTTTAAGGCGAACAGCGTAGTGGGGAAGTTTGGCCTTCTGAATGCAAACTGCGTGGTGGGGAACTTCGACTTTCTTAAAACACAAACTGCGTAGTGTCTACCATGGCCTTAAAAAAATACTTTGTGTCATTTTATTTTTTATATAGAAGGTATAAAAATGTTCAAAGCAGAGAAAATTTTGTATCACGATAATAACTAGAATTATAGTTACTGAAATCATTTCCCTTTAGCACAGACTTCTTGTTTTAAATGAACCTTAATACTTACACATGCATTATAGTGAAATTAGTGTACATTTTATATTGCATAATTGCGATGAGTTGAATCACCAAAATTGGGGAGGGAGAGGGGAGTGTCACTGTCAAAAGTTTCATACTCTTAATTATGTGCTGACACAGAAAGAGCATATTATTTTTTTATGTGAACAGTTACACTTATATTCTTTTTTATTTTCAAGGCCAGTGAGTTGCTTCTTTTCAACCGTAAAATAACGGCAGCAGAAGCCAAAGACAGTCCAAACCAGAGTCTGTAGTAGGGTGTACTCTCAAAGGAAAGACCACCAAACTGATTGCACAGTATGCCAGTTTCCCTCCTCAGGTGAGTCGGTCCTGCTAAGTTGATGTGAGTTTTTGTGAGCTTTTCAAATACAATGATTAAGTAGATACTCAATAAATTAACAAACCGTATATGATGGTTATGTTAGTCCATTGAGTAATTGATACTTTCATATAATTACAATTTGTATGCGTCATACTCATAGAGAGGATTTATCAGGGCAAACATTTTCTGACTCTTTTATTTTTTTTCTTGCATTTGAATTCAATAGTGTAAGTTATATGGTTTTCTTTCTGTGTCCTATCTTTCATTCTATCTTCATAATAGTTTTTTTTTTATGCTTGTTTGTTTTTTTTGCCAAGAGAAGAATTATATATTAACCCTTAATTCACTGACTATTTTTTATATACGTTGCAATGGTAATTTTACTGAAGTAAGGGGCATAACTTTAATTTTTCTATATACTGATGTTTTTAAATTTGTTGCCACGCTTTTCTCAAAAGAGACAAATTTATGGAAAAAAAATTATGTAGAAAGAAGACTGGATGCACTTTCTAAAGATATACAACTTGACACATTTATGGTATAAGAAATATTTGAGAGAGAAAGAAATTTTAGAAGTCACATTTTTTGGCAAAAAGATCAATTTTCGTTACACTACAAGTGTTGATTTTTTGTGTGAATTTTTCTGTTATCTGGTTAATTTCATGTGTTCATTTTTTTGTTTACATGCAGTTAGACACATTGAAAACAAATAATTCACCGAATTTTAAAAAATTGAAGCTGCGAGTCCAGGCAAGTTCATAGTCCGTTTGAGTGCTTGCAATCTCTACAGTGTCAGGATCTGGTAGATCTATGTCTAGAACTACGTTTGCATTGATCCCGTCGTGTCCATCACCCCTTGCATCTTCTGGATCTACTTCAATATCCCTTTCTCAATTCTCTTTTTCTTCCTCATCTACCAAATTAGATCTATCTTCATCTTCAAAACTAGCATTCTGAGTAAGCTGAGCAAGAAAACGAATGGCCATTTCGAGATGATCTAAATTGCTAACGAGACAGATATTTCGAGAGCAGCAAACTGAAATTGAACGTCAGAACTTCTTTTGATCGAAAGAAACTTGTTTGTTATCGAAGCAACGATGTTCTAGACGTTTATTTTGTTTTTTTCAATATGTATGCCGAGCAAATCTAATATCAAACGTGTTTACTTTTGCTGGAAGAGTACACAGTTGATCAGTGTCTTTGTAAAAATCGTAACTCGGCAACCGCATTATATTTTCTAGTGTTAAACTTAAAGGGCTAGCAAAAGAACCCTTCATTGACGATGTGTAAAACTTCTATGTCCAGGGAAAAAAAAATATTTATAGCTGCTAATCCGTACACAAAACGACTATGCCAAACTCGTTTCTTACGTAGCTGGCCATGGCGAGCTTTCCAGTAAAAAAAAGACCAGCGGGCGATGTAGTAAAATA
The DNA here is from genome assembly GCA_003991915.1 of Elysia chlorotica. Classification (NCBI taxonomy): domain Eukaryota; kingdom Metazoa; phylum Mollusca; class Gastropoda; family Plakobranchidae; genus Elysia; species Elysia chlorotica. Next base: position 92,397 of record RQTK01001010.1, on the reverse strand, counting down.
TCGTTAAAAGTTTTCGTTTATTCATTTTTTACATCAAATTCTTCTCTCTTTCAGAGTATGCGTTATTCCAAAGTGCTCAACCGCAGCTCTGAGCTTGCCACCCTGAAAGCTGTGAATAAAGCAGAATGTGAATTGTTAGAGGAAAGGTGGCAGTCCCAAGAGTGTATAAAAGCCATCATGGCTTTCTTTTCTCGCAAGTGATAGCACCGGTAGTCAATGTAATTTCAATTAAATTAGTGCCTTTAACAATGTTTTTTTTAATTTAAAAACTATAAGAAAAACAGTCTATTGAGTATTCAAAAAAATATATTGTTTATTTAAAGATCAGCACTAACAATTTTAGGGACAACAGAATTTTTTTTTTGCACTGCAATTTTTATGACTCTCTCTTAAGTACAAAATATTATTTTGATTCACACATGACTAGACTATTACAGGATAGTAAACTCAACCTATGAAGAAAAAAAAAAAAAAGAAAGAAAAGGAGACAGTTTAAAGTCTTGTTCATAATGTTCGTTTACTCTCTTACAGCCCAAACTTTTACACTAAATTATTAATCATGATCAGTCTATAAAAACTGGCAAAGCAATTTCAGTAATGTCTTTGCATATAACTTCTGTATATTTTTGTTCTGTATTGGGAATTTATTTAACTTGGAAATTTTGGTACGTAAAAAAATTATATCATGAAAATTGAAATGTTAGGAAGAAAAGAAATAACATATCATTATCAAAGTTTAATTTTCAATTTAATCAATCAAAAGTTTTACTTAGACATACCCGAGACAGTCTAGAAAATCTGATAGCCATGACTAAGTATGCAAACATACCAACTCAAAATTTTTTTATCTGTTTTGGTCTGTGTAGGGCGCTTTCCATTTTTTTTCTGGCTCTCTATTCAAAACTTTAAAACACATATTTCTCTCGAATGCCTCTATCTATAAGTATAGACCCAAGTAGTATATTTAGTCTCAGATAGTAATAAAAGAAGGTCATAATTAAAATTATTTGTGAAATAAGTTTAGTTTTTTAAATATTTGAAAATTTAGCCTTGAGCTTAATCACTGCGCATACTTTGACCCAGATAGCTGGTCAAGCCAGACTATCTTCACGTGTACATGTGAAGAGCAGTCCGCTGCTGACTGTCGATCTTGATCCTGGTGTCACGTGCTTCGCCCAGCAACTTTGTTTGCCTGGGTGTGCATACTAGGACCAACTATTTTGTCATCTGTGAATGACGACCCACGCTTGGCCTAGCTTGATGTGCTTGTGCACTAAGTCAACTGATGTTAGTGTTACTGTTACACTTATTTATCTTATAACCTCTTGGAATTCTTGGCATTCACATGATTCAGATAAAAACAGTTTGTGCAGTAGGGTAAATGGTTTTATCGGAGAAGTGGTGTAAAACAATTAGCGAGTTGATTTATGGCTGTGATGAGAACATGTGTGGTGCGTAGTGTTTGACTAGTTATTTTTAAAAAGTAAATATAATTATGTTTTTGTGAAGTTCTATAAAGTATTGTATATGAAGGAAGATTTTCCTTATACTTCCATAAATTTGCATCAAATAATAGTAATCATATTAATTTTTTGTAAGGATTTTAAGCATATTGTAATGCAATTCAAGAAGGAATATTGTACTTCGAATATCATTTGAAATTTTACTTATTTATCAATTATGTGATGATTATGTTCCATTGATATAACAAAATATGTAATGTAAAGAAATGTTAATGAATGATCCAAAAAGGCAGTTTTATTATTAATTTTGATATAATTAATAACATTCTTTGTACAAGATTCAGTGATGTTATGTTGGTAGAATTATGTTGTCTAGATTGAGTGGTGTGCTCCATGGACTTTTTTTATATTTTATATTTCAGATAGATGTAAAAGATAAATTTACATTTGCATCTCTGTCATCCATTTACTGTAAAACGGCAGGGGTTTATGTTACTGTTACATAATTTGGAAGTTAAATCATTGCTTAGTTGCTCAAAACTCTTTCTTCTTGCTCATTTGAATCTGAGTGTGATGAATGAGTTCCTATGAATAAAAACAAATTAAAACATGAACTTGTCTTTATAACAAATGCAGTACTTTGGCATTTTTTTATTTGTTTGTTTTGGGGCTGGGTTGTTATTTTTTGCGGGTGTGTGCGCTTTTTATTTTCTAGTAAGGGTGGAAACACAGTGGAGGTCGCACCTTCCCTTCAAATCGGCGACATAAAACTGCGTGGAAAAAAGGGCGAGCTGGTAGAAACAGAGTAATGGTCGCACCTTCCCTCCAAACGTCAGAGCGACAAAATCACGTGACGAGAAAAATTCCAAATGTGTGTGTTATTGCCTAGAGCTAAGTAGAAGCATTGTTTCAGTTATACTTATAGGAGATGGATGTGAATGAAGAGCCGATTTCTTCTGCAATTTTTTTTTCCATTCTGCATTGAGCAGGTTTCTGTTGCTGTACCCAGGGTCCGTTTTGTCATATAGAAATGGTCTTTTTTCTACAGCAACTATAAGCTTTGTTGTTTGGTCTGTATCCAGATTTGTTTGTAATAATAATTATAATAAAATACGTGGCACCACAATCCAAAGTGCATTGACTTCAAACACAACACAGATACAGCATGGAGGGGTGAAAGTGTGCGGGGGTGGAAATCGCACGCATTCTTCAATATGTGTGTGTCTGAATCGAATAAAAACATTTTTTTATGAAATTGTTTATTATGCATTTTTTCAGCATCTGTACGCGTAGACTTTGTTAATTTTGGATCGCTGATTACGAATCTGTTTTCAGATTTTCGCTACGATCACTGGTTACCGATCTATGTCCAGCTCAAAATACGGGCCTACTTCATTTCCGGTCAACTTTCGTGCGACCACGCACCTGTTGACGCCAGCCCAGCGCTTAGATCTAGCACCACATGGCAAGGCGACAAAAGAGGCGGCCTTTTTTTAGGCTTCTACTCTGTTTACTGTAAGTGTAACACTTTTCATATGAAATAAATTCTCGCTGGAAAAAGGGGAAGCTTGGGCGAGATGGTGCGACATCCACAGTGTTTCCACGTTAAGTCACAATATTTAAATTGGGATGGTTATGTTTGTTAAAAGACACATCTACAGCACTATGTCTGTGGTTTTAACAAATATAAACTACTTCAATTGATCCATGACAATCCTGCAAAAGGGTTTCTCTTAGGGACCGTTATGTAATGTCGGCTTTTTTCAGCTGTTTTTTACCTCTCTTGTCAGCCTATAGTCAGCATACATAGGGTATGTAGTCTGGGTCACCATATTATGTTTGCATAAGAAATTTAAATCAATTTGGGGGGGGGGATAAAATTCAGCACAAAGTTGTACAACATGGGTTTTTGTGAATGTTGCTATTTGCATACACTTTCTTAATGAAATGTGTTTATTTAGTGTATATATATTTTTTTTTATTTCCTAAAAAATTTGGATTTGGACAGTACGACAATGGTGACATACGCAGGCAGCTCAATTTCAAGGGGCATTTCCATAGCCCAAATAATGGATGTTAACCCTTGAAATCAATCTCATCGTGAATTACAGGGGTATAGATGTTTCTCTTGGTTAACCTGAAACTTTATTTAGCCACATGCATGGAGATATTACCTTTGACTATGAAATGAATTTGAAAGGAATAAAACAAATTTATATGCAGCTGAAGTGTGATTGAAATTTTTCTTTTAATGAGTGATAACAAAGCTGGGACTCTTGCACCAAGATTCAGGGTGCGTTAAATGATTTGCTACATCACATCTTTTTAGTGGTTATCTTATGGTACTCTTTTTTTTAAAGAGATGCAATCATAGCTTGATACATGTCCTATATAATTATGCAGTGGTCCAGTTGGTGATAATTTTTATTACTTTGATCACCATCTAATTTAAATAAATACATGTACAGTGTTGGTTCTTGTCACTCCATCCAAAAGTAAATTTGTATTATTGTTTATATATATTTCCTCTACTCATAATATCTAGAGTTAGGGTCTTTAAGGGCATTTTCAAAATTTTAGTGACAATGAAATCTAGACTATAAAGCTGAAGTTTTAAAGATGGTCAATTATCTTCAAAATAAACACAAAGCCCAATGTCAATTAATGTACAAGTTTGTCTTTGTTGAATAGTTGGCATGGTTTCTTTATTTACAGTTACATAAATTTTTTTTTTAACATTTTAACACTCTAGGGTTAAAAAATAGTTATCAGTGTATTTTTCTTCTTCATAAAAGCACATTTTAACAGACTGTAAAATTCAACAAAAATTGGTGGGGGGGGGGCTGTGGCCTTGGGATAGAACATTGACTTCCGACACATAAGGTCCGAGTTCGAGCCCTGGCGATTTCGCTCCCTACTGGTTGGGTCTGTGTCAGTATCACATGACCGGCTGAGACAGGCATCCCTGCACTGTCTCCTGTGTGGCAGCACATAAAATTGTCAGACGTCAGTTTTGGGGCCTGTCTACAAAATAGCCTATTTAGTGGTGACGTTGGACGTTAAACCAAATCAACAACGACAATGTCAACAAAATTGGGGGAGGGTAAGGAAAGTATATGTTTTTGACACTTGCAAAATGAGAAATGTACAGAAATGATGAGAGAATGTATCATCAAAAGCCAGAAAGTTACTAAATCAGAAATGCATACTTATTCAAGAAGAATTATACTTGCTCGATTTGGTTAAATCCCATTACATTGGGGAAAAAAACTTTTGTTCATGTTCAGATTAAACATAAAAAAGTAAAAAAATGGAAAACCTTGAAACATGGTAATCGTACTAAGCTAATTTTTTCAGAGTATGGTATTTCTTGCCTGATCTGAACCTTTTCAGACAAATGCATTTATAAATTTAATTTTCTGTCATAGATTAATCCCTATGACATATCAAATTACATTGAACAAAAAGTACAAAAGCTCTATGACCAACCATCCCCTGCTTCGTCCCCCTTTCTAAAACCCTCAACCTCTTCAGTAGGGAAGAATTGTGAAAGTACTCTCTAATTTGTGACACGCCACACCAGAGGTTAGCTGATAAAATATCAAATATCCGCTTACGAAGTGTAGGTGAAACTCAATATTTGGTATTAACTGGTGAAGAAAAAGAATTTGACGAAAATCTCTATTCCTACTTTAGATAGGTTAGGCATTGAGACATAAAAGACCATAAGAGATATTAGATGCTAATATTCATATCATGAATAACCAAAATAAATCTCAAAAAGTTTTTAAAAAGTTTGTTAACCCCCCAAAAAATATTCGAATACCTACATCTGATATTGGATCTCTGAGGTGTTTTCATTCGTTTAAAAAAGTCATTTAAATTTTAAGAGATACAAAGGATTTTTTTTTTCAATTTCATTTATACTCAACATGTTTCATATGAAAGCAACATTTTCGTTAGATGATTTAAAAAATCTGTTTTTAATAGTAACAAAAAAATTTTTTTAAACGTACAAGTATGTGAGTATTCTTTGCATAAAAATCACTACAGATCATGAATGCTTCAAAATATTTAAAGTTGATTATTGTCTCCTCTAGGAAATAAACTTTACAAGACACTTTACCAAGGACTTAAGACAAAATGTTTTAACGCATTTTTTCAATATTAGCTTTATAATTTAAGGTCTTTTCAATCCTAAAAAAAAAAGTTCTTTTTGACTGGGTGTGTGTGAAGCACTGCACAAAATGCAGATCATCAAAATAAAATGAGGAAACTACATTCAACTTTTTTTCTACTAGACGATGTAAAATCCCCACTCTGTTTATCAGAATAAATTATAAATTGCATGAAGAAATAGTCAGCTATACAACTTAGGAAACAAATGAAAATCATACAATCAAAAACACACTAAAAAGATACAGAAAATAACATGATAATTATATGTACACAATCTTTATGCGGTAAAACTGACACTACAATTAATCCATTTTGTTTAATTGAATGTTACAAGATGCCAAATGCCTTAAAAAGGGTTTCAAATATAGTCTTTCTTCACAACTACACAAACCAAATTACAAAAAGTTTTGACAGCGTTTAATGGGGCAATGCAAAATCATTTCCTTTTCTTAACTTAAAAACACTGAAAGTCAAAGTAAGAATATTCTAAGGTTTTTTTACTCTTTTGTCTACAATATTGCATGAAGACGGAATATTTTCATTCTAGGATATGTTTTTGTCAAAATTATATCTATTTTTATTAAACTACTTAGATAAGGTTGCACATTTTGTAAATTTATTGACCAGCCATCTGTAAATTATGATAAAATGTAAAAAAATAAAAAATGAAAATGAAAAAAAAAAACATTGAGGAGAGCACAATTCACATAATGTTTCTATCTCAATTTTATTTAGTCTCAATGAGACATTTTTATTCATCACTGTATTCAACTATGGGCAAAACAGTTAAAAAACGAAATTTTAACAGGGTAAACTAATATACTTGAAGATTGGAACTGCAATAATTAGAACAATCAAACCAAAAATAAATAATGAATTTAAAAATAGTCAAAACCGAAGTTTCTACCACTAGTGGATCCAAAACGATAGGGGATAAATTTGACTAAAATTCTTTGTAAGCCTAACAGTTGGGAGTAAAAAGAAAATGTGCGTCAATAAAATAATGTACTGTATAAAATAAGAAGTTTGGTGCTCATTTTCAAAATAACGACACTTTAAATATGTCTCAAACTTACGTTTGCAATTGCATGGCAGAAAAAATTTCAATATGATGTTTCTAGAATATTAATTAGCCCTATTGTTACAAGATAATACAGTATATTAGTAGTATACAAAACTATTTTTTTTTTAATGACAATCATTAGTTATACCATAATTAAGAAACTGCTGGCAATATACTGTTGCACACAACTGTCTATAGGCAATAGATACAACTTAATGACATTTTTTGTATTTATGAAAATATAATTTAAAGTTACAAATATGCCCATCCCAATAACCCTTGACTAATGAAGACCTGAGTTAATGAAACAAATCTTTCTCACGTTCATTTGCATAAAGCTTTTCTCCTAGTTTATAAATACATTTTTCTTGCTCACTTTTGAACCATTTCAGTAAAATATCAGTACATGTTAAAAATTATGTAAATGCACTATTTATCATCACCATTTTTTTCTCTTCTATTTCTGATGCTTCTTGCAAAGCAACAAAGCAAGAGGTGGTGTATCATTTACATTACTAACACAAAATGTAAGTTTTATTGGCATGTGACCCGGAACAAAAATAATTTACTACAAACATCAAAGTCTTGTTTCTACCTACAATTATTACAACTTAGCACAATTTGAATTATGTGAAAAAAACAACAAAAACAACATAACTTCAAACACAGACATCATTTACAGATTGAATGGAATTTTACATACTATATGTATAAAAAAGTCACCAACACAGGGCCCATTGTCTGAATCTTACGAATCCAAGTTGCCTTGCCCAAATTCATGCAGGTTGTAACAAATAGCACAAATCATCCGTCATTGGCTTCCAATATAAAAAGGGTTAACTTAAAACAGTTAAAATTTCTTAAGATTTCTTTTTCTTCCAGAGCTTTTGATCATTAAAAGGCTTTCCACAGCAAGAGAAAGAAATTTCTTGAAGCATCCATTTGAAAACATATTTAACAAGACCACTGGCACAAAAAATCAAACAATTAAGCCTATTTTCATTACAAGGATTATACAATCATAAATTGTTATAATCTGAACAGTTTTTGTTTTGAAACTAAGATGTAGCAAGTAATATTTGGTAGTAATAAGACATTTTAAAACTTTCAAATATTTTTGTGAAACAGTTTTCCTTCTATGATGTGACTATGGCTGCTGCACAATCAGTTCTTAAAAATTCTATGATTGTGCCGAAACACAACATCCATCCATGACTAGTCTGTAACAGATAGACACTTTTTGACTGAATGAAGAAGTTTCCAGACAAAAACAGAATCGATCCACGACAGCTGAACATACATTGGCATTTATGATTCCATCCACAAAGCAAAAATAACACCTAAGAATAGTTTCATGGAAATGTACACACAAATTAGTTTTTTAAGCCTCTAAGGTCCGTAAAAGCAATAAAGACACCCCCCAAAAATTTTGGGAGTATTTCCTCTTTCATGCAAGTAAGCTTTTAAGGCACAACAGCTGGAATTTCCATGACACTAAGTTAAAGACAACCATGCCATTTCCTGCTGCAATCACTGAAAAAAGATCCTCTCTTCCTGACAGCGACCTAACATCATTAGTCAATATCATCTATGTCTCCAACCAGGCTATCAGTCATAAACAAATCAGGGAATAAATTGTCCTGTGGGTTGTACTCAACAAGCTCTTGACCTAAAAGAACAGAAAAAAAAAGACAACAAAAATATTAGACATTTTATATTAGTTTTCTCTTCTGCCATGTCTCTTTCAAGCAATCTTAGATGAACACTGAGAAAAATATTTAAAGTCAGTGTTAATATATGTGAAAGAGAAAAAATCAAAAACCTGCATCTAACCGAAGTTTTAAAGATAGAAAAAAAAAGTCTGAAAAACATAGGAATGAACAAATGAAAATATGAACAGATTTGAAACCCCATGCATCAGCCTTAAGTTAGAAATCTAATTTTCTTCTGTGTTCTGTTTAAATATCATTTAACCTTTTCAGGACACTGAACCCCGCTCTGGTTATCGCCTACTGACAACCATTGAGGACTCTGACCCCCTCTCCGGTTATGACCTAAATTTGTTTCTGGTTACCATGGCAACACTTCTTTTTATATTCATATAAAGGACACATGAACCTCTTGTCCTGAAATTTATCTGTGTAATGATACTAAAAATGATTTTCTACAATTTTTCAAAACACTCCAAATTAGTGCGTCTGCAGGGAATAATCACTGTTTAACTGTTGCGTCCATAGGGAATTTTATTGCTCTGGGTAGCGCGTCCTGAAAAGGTTAAATTACAGGTATATTGCATCCCCCAAAAAGTTCAGACTAAATGTATAAAGTTATTAATAATGAGATATGGGTACATTTATAAACGGCCAATTTTATTATATTTGTGTTTAAAATTATTAACATTTCATAAAACTGTTTCATCAACTATGAATTAAATTAAAACAAAATTGTCAACAAACTGAAATTTTTTTAAGACAATAAAACTCTTTCTGCAAACTAGTTTGTCTATCTAGATTAAATAGTAAAAATTATGCACTACATCAAATCCCTTTGACAGTAAAATAACAAAACAAATGATTTCAGCATGAACATTTTAATAGTTACAGAAATAAATGTTAGAAATTTGTGATCTGCCATGGTAGTTAACACATATCGATGGAAAAACATTAACAGCTTCTAAAACAAGGGATTGCGCGGTAGCCCAGGGGTAGAAAATTAGCTTCCGGCGCTTGCGGTCCAAGGTCATGTCCTTGTAATTTCGCCCCCTACTGGTTGTGTCGGTGTTAGTTTAATCTGACCCGTTGAAACACAAGTCATGGTATCCCCGCCCTGTCTCGTGTGAGGGAGCACATAAAATTGTCAGATGTCAGTCTTGAAGCCCTTCAACAATATAGCCTATATAGTGTTGATGTTAGACGTTAAACCAACTCAACTCAACTGAAATCTCTAAAATGAGGGATGTAAAATATTAGAAATTAAAAGATTGTCAAAATTTTAAAAAGCTTAAACTGCACCGAAGTAAACATTAACGAGTAAAATAAAAGGTTAAATTTTGTGAGGGAGAAAAAGATTTAAATGAGTAACCAAAGACCTGGTCAAAAGCCTTGATCAAATTCAAGTGCGTCGAAAAAAATCTCTGAAATAAAATCTGATAAACATGATAAAGAAAAGAAAATGTGAAAATAATGCTCACTTTTAAATTTTATCATCATGAGAACTGTTTGCCTTTAATCAATGATGGTGAAAAATTAATTTTAACTCTAAATCAAACAAACTTCAAAAAAAAAACTATGGTAAAGTTTCTCTTTCAACCAATACTAAGAATTCTTTGTTTTCTTGAAGCTTTCAACAATATTAAAAGTATTTGTTTTCTCGAGTTCAAGCAAATCTAAGGATAAGTGCAAAATGTTTTATTTTACACACGCTATTTAAAATGTAAATAGAGAAACTTACTCCAAATGAAAATGTACAGTATACTTCATTTTATTTGTTTTGTCAGTGGTCATTCTCCTTGAGCATTACTCAAAGTCAAAGAATTTTATGTTCTTTTTTGTACACAATAAGGTATGGAAAAAATGAAAACTGCTAAATAATTATACAAATGGTTAAAATATTTCCTCATAAAAAGAACAATCCAACCAAACTTAACAATAGCTTTTTTTCACAAGGTCCTTGAATATGGCCTCCTTCAAGAGTATTTGCTTAGGTGCACCCTCTTTCTGATTGTCATAAACCACCTTTCTGCATCTTTACAATACAAAATATAAGCAGACGATCTGGTTATATAGCATACACTTGAACAGAATAAACAGAATTACTGTGCTAGAAAAGTCAGCCATCAGAAAGCAGTCTATTTAATTTTCATTAACAGCCACAAAATATCAAAGCGAAAATAGCATGGCAAGTACCATGCAACATATCTTGGTCAAACTGGACAACAAAATGACAATAAAACAGGACCTAGAAAATAAGAGAGAAAGAAAAGAAAGCCCTAAGCTTTGAAAGCAACTACAAGGGGGCAACTGGAGTGCTGACAAGAACTCTTCAAAAATGGAATAATGTCACTCTATCCTGAACTCCAATCTATCCGTCTTGTCCAAAGGTCGCAAAACTGCTCAACAATTGCTTTATCAAGTCATTAAGAATGTCTTCTGCCCTTTTTCAGGCACCACAAGAATAACACCTATTGAAGCCTTTGAGATCTATACCAACTTAGAGCCAGTATAGTTGATGAGAGAAGATGTATCAAGAAAATGGTAGACCAATAATTATAATAGAAAGCTTTAAGACCAATGTAATTAAATACAGAGAAAATTTGTCATTGATAATACATTTAAGTTAGAAGGAAAACATCATCTCATAATAAACCTGGAAGCAACAATTTTCTCAGTCAACAGCCACACTTCCATCCCAAGGCAAAACCAACAATATGCGAAGATTTTACAATACAAACAACAACAACAACAAAAGAAGATGCAGAGGTATCAGTCTACTTATGACTGCCACCTCTAAAACCATTAGCACATAACCAGATGAAATGAGTGATAATTACACATATGGATCTGCAATTAAGAGCACTCAGAGAGAGCTGGTCATGGAAGTTCTCTTTCCAGATATAACTTGCTATGAGCTCTCTAATTTTTGTGGCACTAGCAATAAAGGTCTCCCTCCATTAAGTTAGAAATGTATTCACAATATCTCCAACAAAATGCACAGGCATTGTAATTTTCAGTTTCAGTAGTGTAATCCCTGCAAGGACATAAACAAGGCAACTTGTAAATCAAAAGTGCAAACAAAACGCACACCATTAACATGACAATTTAATGGATTCCAAGATATAGCAACATTCTCGGACTTGAGTTGAGTTGATTGCTAAACGTCCAACCTAAGCACTATTATAGCCTAGGCTATATCATTCCCGAAGACACGAGCGTCGAAAGGCTAGCTTATTAACCCAAGCGCCAGAATAATAATAAAGAAATGGATGAATATAAAAAATTCCATCAAAGAGAAATGGATGAATGCATGGGTGATCCAAAAGTAATTGAAGGAATTTTTTATTTTAATATGACAACACCTAGTAGAAAAATGCAATTCATCTTTTTCTTCCCCCTCCCCCCCCCCCT
>RQTK01001010.1:34510-80531 GCA_003991915.1 Elysia chlorotica | reverse complement strand
TCTCTCTCTCCCCCCTATCTATAGATCCTTTTTTTTTGCTAAAAAAAGGTAACCATTTCTTTCATTAATTTTTTTTTTTTGAGTCATCCATAGTTTTGACAACCGTTAACTTTCCATGACAGATCTATCAAAAAGACATAATTCCATGTGTTTCATCTACTATTCAGCCATCAGACTAGTCCTTCAGTGTTGAGTAAGCATTATCACCAACTTTCTAAACCAACACCATCTCTCAGTCTCAGCTTTCCAAAAAGCCATTACATGAAGAAATATGAAGGTAAATTTGTTTTGCCACTGTTGAGAACTGAAGAAAGAGGAACATTTTTTGGCCAAATCTGCATTTGCATGAAGACCTAACTGTTTTCTATGAAATAATATTGTGCTAAGATATCTGTGACATTTCCAAAAGCATTACCTGAAGTTGAACTTGAAGCACCATCTTTGTCTGAGCCAGCTTTCAGTTCCTCAAGATCCTATAATACGAGAGATTGTTATAATTACATAGATACAAAAGTTTCAGTTCAAGAATATATCCTTGCGTACAACATGATAGAATTATTAATTTTCCAATAAGACTTGTTTTCGCTTAGTTTACATTCAAAATACATAATGTTTCAAACACTCCCTCACAGCAATTTTGACCAAGTTACTGAATGCTTATCAAGCACCATCATATGGCTACCAAACACTGGTTTTAAAATCTTCATACAATGTCCATCCACTTTTTTTCCTGATCTAAAGCTATAACTTCTATTTTTATCAACATTTGAAATGAGCTGATTATAATGCATTGATGTGAATCTATCTTTCACTATGTAAAGTATTCTATACGTAAGCCTCATTGAAGTTTCCATGAAAGTGTGCCTACAATTTAAGGCTACACAATTAGGCCAAACAAGTAACTGTCAGCCTTTTTTTCACTTTATTTAGTTAATAAAAGACTTCACTGCCCACAAATGGGTAATTGGTCTTACCTTATCTGGTTCCAGGTTCCATGGGTTTGACATCTCAAAGAGCTAGAGAGAGGAATATGAAAAGATATGAGTTGATATATGTACATAGAATCTTTATTCAATAATACCCTTATGCACTGTACATATTTTTGTAATCTAAAATATTTCAGGTGCAAAAAAACAAAAAAATCTCTGATTGTATGTTATAAACACATTATATACATTTTATTCTTGTTTTCTTTATTTCATTTTATACAAAATGCTTGCATGACAATTGTGAGGGAAATTTAAAAGTGTTAGTAAAACCAGTTTAAAAATGTACAGCATTGTTTAACCACTTGACGGCGGATAAAATCACTCATTTTTAGTCAGATTTGAAGTGAAGCGCAAAGAAACACGTCATGTAAAACAGTCGTTATTTGCAACTATAAACGGATTGGCCAGATTATCCGGCTTTACAGGGAATTGGCGGCGGACAAATCTGTCCACCTCACGATCAAATGGTTAAGTAAAACGAACATAAATCATCAACAAAAAAGGCACAGTAATAAAACTGACAAAGTACTAAAAACTGATCAATTTTGGAGGAAGGGCACACAAAAGATTGATAGCAGCTCAAATTTAAACTTTAAACTGAGTTAGTTTTAAAAAAAATAAACAACATTGCTTTTCCACAAAAAATAATTCACAATTGAAAAAATAAATAAATACATACTTTTGTCATTAATGAACCCTAGGCAGGAAAATAAAAATTATCTTTCAAAATATAATTTTTCAAGTACAAAAATTATGGAATTTGTGTTTATTTTAACGTTTACTTCTCGATGCACAAGAAGAAAAGGCATTGAATTCTAAACGAGTCATAGATTCACAAAAGCAAAAAGCAAAATCTCCAACTTTGTCAATTAAAGCCTAAATGAGTTAAAACCAGTCTAAGGATGACCAAACTTAAAATCTAAATCATATGAGCGTCAATAGGCGAAATTCTCTTATGAAAATCTACCATCCCCGTAGTCTCCTTTCCCTGAAGGATAGTTTACTTCAGCGGGAGCAGTTTTATAGGAGGGAAAGCAATATTTTTTTTAAGCCAAAAACATGGGAATCACTTGCCACAACTTGATTGCACTGAGAGATTTCACAAACTGGACCATGGCCATTTCAGAATGAGTGAAGTGCATAATTTGTCTGGAACACTACTGGTTAGATATTCAGGCATAGAGTGTTTCATTTTCTTCAATTATTTTATGTTAGGATAAAATTAAAGGCAACACACTTTTAAGTGTGACAATCAAAATAGTTTTTTTTTTATGTAGGATCTAGGTATAGACCAGCTGAGCAGTCCAGGTTTGAAACACCAAAGCTTTGAAAAGCTCAGATTTCACCAGAGAACCTGATTTCCTCAAGTTGCTTCATAATAAGAAAAAAATGAAATGTCCCATAAAAGCGCCAACACATTGTATCGAAATGAAGCTGATCAATGAATATACCAAAAAGGTGATGGGGATGACCTCTTTGTCAGAAAAAACGTGAACAAAATCATGTGATGCTTGTAATTTTTTTTGGTAAACAATCTGCCGATTGGGAAAGAGCATAGATCTATTTTAATATCCTTTTTTGCATTAGGCAACTTACAAGAATCACATGACCTTTGTGAGAAAAAGGTTGGACCCATTTTAACTGTAGGTTTAGGAAATGTTCAAACATAGTATTACAAGCCTATTCAATTTTACAACCACCAAATTCAATTATTTCTTAAAAATAAAGGGTAAAAACTGATTTTTAAAAAGGTGCTATTTTTCCAATATTGGACCATGGTGCATGTATACTAACAGATCAAGTTCTCAATAACCTAACAGAGGCTGGAACAAAAGAGTTTCTATAACTCTCTGCAAGATTTTATTGCTTCGAACAGAGCGATAAATCCTCTTTTAATGATATGATAAAAATTTAAACTCAATGTGTCGTTCAAGTATCAGGAAACATTCAATATACCTCCATCAGGAAATTAGGATCCACTTTGTATTGATCCTGCAAGATGCCCTTCAATCCATCCAAGTCAGATGATAACAAATCGAGTTGGTCACTCCTGAAGAGAAGCATTTTAACATTAATCTAATTACATATTGACAATCCCACACAAATATGTGGCAAACTGTCAAAGTGTGTTGCAAGTTTGGCAAAGGTTTATTATGTCAATTGTTAATACATTTACAAAATACAAGTTTATAAAGAAACCTTTTTGAATAATTGTTGACTTATTCGTTCTGATATTCATCAGTTTTCCTCTTTTTAAATCTTTTTTTTTTCAGCACGCCTATATTTCATTTCAAAGCAGTTTTTTGTTACTGATATTTTATACATATTTTACCATGGCTCATGGTTGACACAGAGCAAAGATTTATTTTGGCTTAAGATTACCACCCCTATTTCAAATGTTGACTCTCCTCAATTATTTTCTACAGGTAAAAGTGCTCTTAAGCGACATCTTCGTCGCCTACGTTGATTCAAGGAAGTGAGTTTGCGATGGCAAATCTTGCCTTTTCTGTGGTTATATCTCAAATTTAGAAGCATTAAATTACTAAATGCATTATTTTTGAATTCACCTATATTTTGTTTTGCGGAAGAAAATAACATACTTACTGTGCATGTAGATGTCTTCTATCATCTTTTTAAATTTTTTTAAATTAGGCTTTTTGCCTCTTTTTTTGTGCCCCTTGAAAAAAAGTGTACTAAAGTTTTTTCGGACTTTGTGTAGATGAAAATCCCTTTAATTCTTGTTTAAAACGCTTGAAAAATGTTCAGCGTAGTCTCCATTCAGTAGAGAGTGTGTAAAACAAACATAATCAACTTCGCGTCTGTAGTTTTTTTTTTCCACATGCATCTGCAGGTGCGACAAAAGGGGATTTTCTTCACATTTAGTAACTGCCTAACTCCTTTAAAAATCAAACTGTACCGTTTAATTTGATGTCATAATTCTTTGTATCAAAAGATCTATCCAGATAAATAACAATTGGAAGCCTAAATGCAATTGGAAACATTATTTTGAATAAGAAACACCATTGAAAATGTCAAACAATAAAAGCTTAAGTTTATACTTGATTTATAGTCGAAGGGTGCAGGCTCAAGCGGCTGCTAATTAGGAAAAGTAAAGTAAGTAAGCATACTTGATTTTTTTTTTAAATGGATCACATATCTTTAAATGGCTATAACCTTGATCCTGATTAATATATCAATATCACCAAAATTAAAATGGCTGTTCGGAAATAGCTGCATGAATAGCCAAACATTTTATCTTGACCAATTTGAGGCAAGTATTGTATTGTTGGCTCACAAATAAGACCAGAGCAACAATAAAATATTCAAGATCAGCAGTTTTATTATTACTTATACATTGATGTGATTTTTCTCTACAATGAAAAAATAAAATAAAAGTAGAGAATAAACTACACAAGGTAACACTTACGCAAGCATAGGATCATCCCCATCCTTGTTGCTTCCAGCAGCAGCCAAAGCCATAGCATCATTGCTGTTTTGATTATTTGTGGAAAGAGCAGATGGTGCCATTGAGGAAGATGAAGGTAACGTATTCGGTGAAATAACAGTGGGAGTGTTCAGATCAGAATTAGCTTGAACAAGGCTATTAAGGGAGTCCGCCTGTGCTGGAGAGATGCTCTGCAACATCATCTTTCCAGTTGTGGGCGCAGAGGATGCATTCAAAACCTTAGGAGGTGTGATAACTCTGGCACTGACAGTCATGGGCTTTTTTGCGGGA
Source organism: Elysia chlorotica (assembly GCA_003991915.1). Lineage (NCBI taxonomy): Eukaryota > Metazoa > Mollusca > Gastropoda > Plakobranchidae > Elysia > Elysia chlorotica. Next base: position 75,806 of record RQTK01001010.1, on the reverse strand, counting down.
GAACTGCTATTTTCTTCCTCTGATGCATTTTCTCCAAATCTTTTTTTGTTGATCTGAGAAAAATATAAAAAATTTCGCACACAATTAACATTTATAGTTTGAAATTTAATAACCTGCGAAAGTCAAACAAAGAATTTACGAGAAGACTATTTGATCCAAAATCCTTATCATACACAGTAATCTAAGAAATATGATAAAGTTTACTCACATTAGGCAACAGTGAGATGGTGCCGTTGTTCGGTAAAAGCGACACTTTAGACTGAGCAGGTATCGGCTTCCCAAGTGTTGAAATGTTGGAGGGTGGGATATTAAGCCCAAAATTTAGGGCATCTTCAAGGGAAGGACCTGGCTCTATCTTGGGGGACATGATTGAAGGGGGTGCTGGTGAAGGTGTGAAGAAATGTGACGTTGAGGAAGAGGGACGAAGGAAGTTGGTGGTATCTGTGGAGGTTGAGGTGCCTGACTGGGATTGGACAGGGACTTGCGGAAGCCCCAAAAAGTTGATACTCCCCTGTGTCATTGGTGTTGCCTGAAGAGGAAAATGGTTTTATTTTAAAGTAATATTGTGGGTCAACATAACATATAACAGTGATGATGGTGACAAAAAGTGAAAAAGGAGGAAAAATTTTTGCAGTCCACCCAAAAAGCTATTTTTTTTAACATACACTGATGCAGTTACCAATTTGTAACAAGTCAATTCGCATATATAAGCTTACGTAAGCGGTGAAAAAGACATTTTAAATGAAAGACCAAAGTCTACAGTTTTCAAACCTACAACAGTTTTTATTCTATCTTTAGTGGTTCAAAAGATGCTGGCAAACCCCTAAAAATACTGCAGTTTCATGGGGAATGTTGGCTAAATACTGTGATTCCATCATTCCTTTGAGTTGTAGGATTATAATAAACAGTCTAAAGCTAGCTATAGTTCTATTAATACACGTGTACTTGCATTGTAAATTTAAAGGCCAACTATCCGAGTATCCCCATGCTAACATCTCCTCTTCTTGATTTTAGTTTCATCTATATCTGTAGCCACTCGAATCTGAATTTATTTTTCATTACACTATTTCCTTTGCACGCCCAGGTTCGCTGTTATTCAGTGATCACGGTGATACCGGTCGTTGTTTAATTATCAAGGTCTAGATTATAAAACCTAGAACATAAAAAGTGCTGTATCAAGTGAAAGAATAGCAATCTACTACTAGAGTTTAGACCTAGATAACTATGTAGCTTTCGACCAAGACATGAAATCTAATGTGAATTTGAATGGACATAATGCGATCGACGATCGGTGAGAGTAGAGATCTAATCTATTCTGTAGGAAAGGGATCATGGAGTAAGAACTAGAATTTCGATCAGCCGAATGAATATCTGCCTTTGACAAAAAGTTTTCTTTTCAGTTTTGCTAGTTTCAGTATATTTTCGTGACTTAGAGACTATTTCAGATATGAATCGCGTTTGAAAAGGTAAACACTGTGAGATCACTCATTCAACTTAGCTAGCCCTAGAACGGGGGTGGATAAAACGATCGTCATATCGATAATAAATCTTGTGAGATCACTCATTCAACTTAGCTAGCCCTAGAACGAGGGTGGATAAAACGATCGTCATATCGATAATAAATCATAAAACCGGGAAAGCAGAGGAATACAAAATAAATGTAACACTATCGATAACTTAATGATAATTACATCGCCATTTTGGTTATGCACGTTATTGACGGTTATCGGCAAGGCAACAGTACGGCTCAGAAATATAAATATCTGCAATACAAAGAGAAGCCGGACGTTCACCTAGCCAAACCGCGGAACTACCGTCGTGGAATTATAAACTCGCACATTTCCGCGGATTACAAAAACGATGATTATTAACTTGGGAGAAAAGGAGGAAAAAGTGAAGAAAGGCGGAAAATACAGAGGAAAGGAGGAAATTCCTCCTTTTGAACGCAAAAACGAGGATTTCCGCGGATCCGCGGAAAACCATCATCACTGATATAAATATAAAAAAGGACTATAACCATGATATTATGAACAAACCTAGCACATCTAGTAGCACTGATAAACAAGGTCTTCTTTAAAAGAAGTTTTTGAATAAATATATACACTTAAACACAAGCGAAAAAAAGGGGTAAAGAGTAAGGATAAGATGGGATTGGAGGAGGTAGAAAATGGAAAGACGAAAAATGTATCAGTAGTTTCAGAACAAAAAAGCTTTTTAAATCCGAAATGAATAATAGGAATTTAACTATGGTAACCAAGGACTGAAACAATGATATGATGCAAGAGCATTACAGATATGAATGTTATTCCACTAGAGACGTAATAAGTTGTACAACATTGCAACCGAGGCAAGATATATCCTGATATGTACAGCAGACTCTGAATATCTATCCTGTGATGCACAGAATTTCAATTGGGTTTTTATCAACCTTTGAATCAGGTCTACAACCAAAGAAAAATTAATTTCGGATACTGGATACCTTTTAATTTCATTTTCATCCACACAAATTTTCAATTTTAGAAATTTGGTTCAAATAAAATGTTCTCAGTTATTTTTATCTTATAAAAGATGCATTATTTGTTTTAGACAAATTAATATAACGTAAAAAAGTGACCACACATTTTACCTTATTGGTAGTGAGTACAAGTTGGGCTCCTGGCTTTGCAAACAGTTTACCCTGAAAGAAAAAGAGTAACTCAAAACATATTGATGATCCATTTCTATACGAATGAATTAGTGGACTGATTTGTTTAGTTTTATTCAATAAACACATTTTGTTATTATTAAGAAGAAAACATGCATATTTTTTTTGAACAGAAAGGAAACACTTAAAAAGTAAGGATTCGTTGGAGCAAAGATAGAAAATACAAATTATTACAAGTTTTTATTGCAGTGGATACACCAGAAATTTGACAGTTTTCTTAAATGGTGATAATTATAAAAGACTGAGATTCCTTGATTTGAACAGTTTCATGCAAAATGGTTTTACCCTGACAGATTCTATTAAACCAATGTTCCATAGTATTTGATTTACTATTGAACAGTGATGCCAACTGGTTTCTTTATAGTGAACTTTTTCCTCCTAAGGCAGTGAAGCATGTTTTAATACAGGGATGCTCACATCAATCTACACACAAAACGGGTGTCAAAACAAGGCTTAAATAGAAAAAAAAAGGAAACCTAGTATTCCATTTAAACACAAGAAATACAACAAAGAACGGTGGTGCTTACCTGGTTACTGACAAGAACAGGTACGGCAGCATTTATGGCCTGAAATATTTTTAAATAAAGTGAATTTCGCAAAACAGAAAAAAAAAAAAGTAATACATAATTGCTTACATTGATTCTTCAACATATCCCTTTGACAGATCTTTACTAAACTCTCACATGCCAACGTATTTTTTACGGAGAATTTGTTAATCTACAGTTAATTGCCATCCTTGTATTAAAGCATGCTCACAACAACCTGCACGTTGTTGTCAAAATAATGCTTAAATAGAAAAAGAAAAGAAACCTAATATTCCATTTAAAAACAAGAAATGCAACAAAGAACTTTGGTGCTTACCTGGTTGCTGGCAATAACAGGTGCGGCAGCATTTATGGCCTGAAATATTTTAAAATAAAGAGAATTTTTCAAAACTGCAAAAAAAATAAAAAAAACATACCCCTGAACTGGAGGGTAGAACCTCAGTTAGTTCACGTATAATAGGACCCCCTCCACTTGGTGTAGGAGACAGCAACACCTCTCCTCTCGGCTGCAAGCAATAAGAAAAAAAAAAGAAAGTAGGTTAGCCACAAAGGAGCAACTATTTATAAGCACTCTCACCTGCCCAAAAAGGGTACTTTCTTTACATGATTACATGTGATTTAGATATTCTAATTTTTAAGGAATATCCCATAAAGATTTCATAGAGGAGTGGGTTTCTTTAAAAGGGGCTTTTTGTTAAGAATAACATATAAAAAACACCTGGATTGAAGATATTTCCCCAAGATGTGATACCCCCTTAAAAAGGACAGAAATTGATTTCAAATGCATTCCACTCATAGAGAATTCTGAGTCCTGTGCAAGGCCTGCCTCTAGCTTGTTTTATCAAATAAGCAAAATATATATACTTAAATAAGTCAATGTCTAGGGTACATATTTGATGTCAATAAAATAGGTAAGTGCCTTTATTACTGGGCTATTAATAATATATAAAGGGAGATCCACTTGAAAAGCATACAATTATGCAGTCTCCACTGAATTTTTATAAGACCGACATTTACATGAATCTTTGTTTGTTTTGTTAATGTAGATGAATAAGAGACCAAAACAATCAAAATTAAATTAACAAGCTATCTAGTTCATAGATGATTGTTAGATGACTACACCAGATAACATTTTTGTCAACAGTATCAAACTAAACAAAACCCCTTAAAATATTTGGGCAATCTTGTCACATAGGATAGTAGAAGTCACTAGGAAGGAATAACAAGAAGCAGGAAAACAAGATTTCCTAAAGGAATAATAAACGAATCTTGCTGCATGAATGGATATAGAAAAGACAACGGTTATTTCTGCAACCAACAGTCAAGGAGTTCAGGGGGACATGAACGCCAACGCCATGAAGCAAGGCATCTGATGAACATGATGGTAATCCATAATATGAAAGGAGATCAGATTGAAGTTTTCATACACAGCAATGGTTTTGTCATGGGGCACACAGACAAAAGATTAGTACACACTGCTTGAGATGGAATGTGCAAATGAATTGATTGCAAATATTGAAAACGGTGCTATACAGAACTCAGGGCTGCCACACTGAGAAAACTCCTGAAATTTTGTCGTGGCTGGCTACATTTCAAAGACAAGGGTATATATACACATTATTCTGGTGTTTCTTTAGCGTATAATTATACGAGGTTTTGTCCAAACTTTGCTATTTACGCACTATATGTAGTTATAAAAAGTATATTTGGGTATTTTTGTGCAAATAAAATTCTTTGGTCTGCCTGTCGAATAAAGCTAAGCTATCTCATAATTTAATGTTTCCTAAGTCTAAAGGAAGATGGTTTACTATGTAAAATAAAATAAAGGCGGTACCAAACGTTTGTGCCCATTATTATTTATCTATACCGAAACCCTAGGATATATAGTGCGTGTAGAACAGAATCACTAATGTGATTTGATTCAGCCTTAAATTTTAAATAATGTGATCGTCCGAGTCTCCGGTATCACGCTCTGTAACCCAGTCAACGTATAGAATCTTTCTTGATACCCATATATATGTATCTAGATAGCAAATATGGGTGCACTTGTAAAATCCAAATCTAGATCTAGATACGATTTATAGTTCGGGTTCGAATATGCCGGTAATTCAGATGCAGTGCAGCTCCTAAAAGACTAAAATAAATATCAATCTAGAACCAAATAACTAATAATCTGACAAATAAGAGATAAACTAAATCATAGATCCGAGAACATGGTTCACGAAAGAATTGTAAATGATGAGAGAGGGCTGGCTTTGAACATGGAGGGATCGGCATGCGAACGAATGAACAATAAACTAGATCTATGTCCCTTGTTTGTAACCGCACAACGCATGACAACCCGAAATAACTACATAATGTATTCGATGGTCAACACCATACAAGATCAAACGCAATCAGAACTGCTTCTTGGTTGGAAGTGAGGGCAACGGTCAAAGACTAGAGGGTATGGAGATAGAGAGATGGCACTATTAATCGAAGTTTCAGACGTAGAAACGATAAACAAAACAACGCATTGGAGGAGTCAACCGATATTATTGACTTTGTTGACAAACACAATCTCAATAACACAATGACAAGTGCAAAAAAAAAAAAAAAAGAGCAATGCCGTTCATCGATATAAATAATAACATTGATCCTAAATTTTCTGGCGCGCACGGAATCTTCTTTATTCTTCTCCAGTTTCGTAGTCTGATTGACCAAAAAAATTTTAGCCAAACGCCAAAATACATTATTTTTACACAACAACAAAAACATTGGGGTAATACGGAAAGTCGTATTTTTTTTATAGAAAAACATAAAGGCGTACGAAAACATGTGTATGGGTTAGCAGCCCTACAGTTTGGTGAGCTGATAATTTTCGCAAAAAAAGAGGATTTCTTTTCTACTGACGGGGCATTTCTGGTAGAAACATTTTTCACGTTTTTTTTTTTTTTTTGGGGGGGGGGGGTGTTTGCCGCTGGAAAATCTCAGTGCCACAGCGTCAGCGGACCAACAACCACTGCTGCGTAAAATATCTGCGTTACAGCAGAAGAGTGGCAGCCCTGGAACTGAAGAATCAAGCATGACTGATTATTGACAGTGAAAGCCGCCAATATGATTACAATGCACAACAACAAAATAACAGTTTCCTTAAACCTTACAACTCTCTTTAGTAAAAAATAAATAAAGAAATATACTTCAACTGAGAAAGAAAAGCACTGACTCTTGATTAAAACTTCACCGCTTTTGTTCAGAACTATAGTTTGTGTCGGTTTTTTAAATCTAAACCACGCCAACTCAACTTCAATAAACTTACTATGCAATTTACCAAAATTGTATAGGATTTGGGTTGCTTTTTTTATTTGAGAGCACAACTCGATTGTAATATAAAAGGATTTCAAGGTATAAGGGCTCTGCTATAAATCATTCGTTGGAAATAAATTTGTCTATGTCATTAAATTTGCTTTAATGCAATATCTACCATTTTCAAAAGGTCATCATGTAATGATGCTTGGAATTTTAACATACGGATTCAATTGTGTATTCCCCCTGATCAATGATAAAATCACTATCCTCTGCAGGCTGGCTGGCTTGTGTAAAAGCAGGGCTCTTTGAAATTCCAACAATTGATGATCCCTGAGAAGGAGAGACATATATTTCACACAGGGATTTAACAAAAAGCTAAATGATTGCCATTCTATCAATAAATGAGAAAAAAAAATTGCAGTCCCCATTTTAATAAGTGACATCGCTTCCAATTATTAAAAACAAAAACACACAAAAAACGTGGGTTAAGGGACGTAACAACTCAGTTATGAAAATCACAAGAATAAAAAAATTAATATAAAGGCCTGGATTAAGCAAAATGGCTTACCATTAAAAGCAGGTTACGAAAGTTCAAGGTATAAGTATGGGTATATTTTGTAGCTAAAGACATAGCAGGTAACAAAAGCATTTAGAGCTTTCTAAAATAGAAAACCACAAACATGAAAAGTGCTTAAAACAAAGTGGACATAACAGGACATTCATCTCCTTTTTACCGATTGAAGCAAGTTGTCTTGCACCAAGCTGGCAAGAGCTGTATTGTTTGTGCCTGCATCAGTGAAGACTTGAGTTTGTGCTGGTGACTGCACTTGTTGAGCTTGAACCTGGCTTGTATCATTGATAGCAAGTGGCATGCGGCGCAGGCCAGGGATGGTCAGACCTGTGCGACTTGAGCTCACCAGAGACACCAAGAACTGGATCAACTGTCAGATAGATGATAGCACAAAATTAGTTGCATAAGCTGCCAAATTTTGATGGCAAAACAAAAAAGGTTTATAGCATACATAACAGGAGGAGGTGTTGGCACAAAGGTAACGGTTTTGAGCCATAATTGTGATGGTGCTGAGTGTACAATCCCCTGCGTTAACATATTATACTCCCCGTGTCAACACAGCATAGAATGGGTAGTTGAGGCTCTGAAGTCGCTGCAAAAGTAAAGTAAGTGTGCCTAAGAAAGTAATGACAAGACTAATTACCTTATTCACAATCTGTTGCTGTTTATGATGTTTTTGTCGCAGCAGTGCCACCTCCCGCCATAGTAACTTATTTTCTCTGGAAAACAAAAAAATACCAGATTAAGTTGGAAAATTTACAAAACAAATCACATCATCTGAACAGGTTTTTCAAAGAAAATTATTGTTAAAACAAGTTTTAAAAATTATGAATGATTTAAATAAAACCAGACCAAATGTCAGATATACCATCAGTACATTTTCTTTCATGGCCACAAGACTTATATGCTTTTTTTATTAAACCGTGCATATCATATAATACATAATGGTTCTGCACATCCGAAATTATTTATTAAGCGGGTAGGAGATTTTTTTTTCTTTTTTGGGTAGGGGGTTGCATTTACACTTCTCCTAATGACTCTTGTTTCAACCAGCATCTATTACAATGTCTTTATGTTTTCGAAGAGTCAAACTCATTTCTATTACCTTGGACATGATGGAAAATCCTTTTTTTTAATCTTCTTCATTTGCTCATAAATACAAATGCATAGTTCATACACCCTTTAACCCCTATATTATTTATCAATTTATTCTTGTGAACAATATATCTAGGAACAATGAAATCGACAGTGGGAGGGAAAATAAAAAGCATATTTTTTAAAGCACTGCAGATTACAGATGGCAAGCATGTGCAAATTAAAGAATAACATATCATGACCGTAAAAATGCATTTCTATCCAACATGATTTAGTACTTACAACATGTAATCTGGGATTGCATTTAGCTTAAGCCTCAGCATTTTTTATGCTTATCTAGGCTTCCAACTTCTATATAACAAATGTTTTTGAAACAGAATTAGTTGTGATTACTTCTATTAATTTTAAAAGGGTTTAATCTTATCATATTCCTGTATTTTAATTTATTTTTTAATAGTTGTACATTTTTATTAGATACTTTTCAAAAGACAATAGAAATAGAGTTGATGATTGGTAATCTATATATACGGCAAAGTTTATTCTACAGCAAACACTAAAGGTTTTTTACATCACAGAGTGTGCACAAATCAAAATGGTATTAATATATTCCGACCGTTTTATGTATTCCAAATTCTGATCTGTGTGCTCTTGCTTTGCCTTGACCTGCTTGACATCTGTCAGTATCCTCGACACTTCATCTGCATTGGGATTTACTAGACTGTCTGCAGCCGGTCGCACTGGTGGGTTGGATACCTACGGGCCATGAAAAAATTCATTTGAATTTGTTTTTCAGTAAGACCTAATATAATTCACCCCAAGAGAAAAGTAGGAAATAGAGTGTGATTTCTTATATTTCATGCTACATAAATTTGGGCAATAACGTTCAGTAAAAAAAAGTTTATTCTGTTGGCATCAATTATATTATAGGATTGGTTTATTTAAAAAGTAAAATTTTGAAGGAGATTTAGGCTGTGCCAAGTATGATTTTTTACAATGAAGTCATATTAAAAGACTTAACTTACTTTTCTCTTAATATACTGAAGCATATCTTGCTCCCCTTTTTGAAAAAATTGATGTTGGAACTGAAGATCATCCTTTTCAATCTTTAAACCTCCTTGATCAATGTGAGTAACTTTCCTGAATCCATCTGAAAATGAAAGTTTTAACAAATCAAGAGCAATTTTTGTTTCAATGTCATCATAAAAAAATAATGACCCCAACTGAGTATAAGATAAAGAGAAGTTTTACATCAAAAACATGTTTAACATAATTGAATGAATATTAAGTTGAGCAGTTCACAAATAACTTTTAACTTTTAAAAGAGAGATAGGCCACTTAGTTTCTCTTGTCCGATCATTGAACTCAGTCTACTTTTTACTGGTTTCTGTACGGAGACGGATCTCTCACCCTCTAAGTTGTAGACAGGCATGGTGGTAAGCAAGAGCACCATTGTGATCTCTACATTTGGGAAAGTTGTAGTTGTACCACTTTTGCGCAGATCTTCGAGGAGCCATGGATTAGAAAGAGCATCCCCAGACTGAAATGCTGATGAATATGACACTAGTTCCGTAAGGAAATGATGGGCCTTGGGATCAGACTTTCCAGCTTAATGTACAACGCGTTCTGTTAACACCATCACAATCATAATCTAGGTACTTACACATGTTCAGTTGTCTGATGAAACTTGCTATATTGCTGTGTTTAAAGTAAAGTGGCAATATTTCTCGAGAAAATCTTTGCTGATCATACACATGAAAACTTGTTCCCCCCTGAAAGAAAAACATAAAGGAGTATAAGAATAATAACTGAATAAAAGAGAGATGGAGGCACAATGATAAAGAGAAACTTTTAAAACCAACACATTTTACAAAAACATGTAAATATGTATACCTATAATCTTCATTGTTGGAACATTGATCAACTGTTAACAGAGAGTTTCCAAGTGACTTCATAAAAAATTGTGTGTGTGTACAAGTCTCTCTCGCTCTGAGTATTGTGAGCAAAATGAAACAATTCATGGTTTATTTTATATTTTTCGACCTTTGAATTGAGCTGTTACTTTATTCCGCCGCTTTATCTGCAGGCATGCCACTCCTCAAATGTGAAAATAGAAATCTGAACCCCCAAAATCAGGAATCTCCGAAAATAATCAGGAATCACAGACACAACTCACACACATATGTACTTTTAAATGTCTACTAAAACTGCAAGTACAAGGAATCGAAGAAAGTAAAGTTTGATGAGGGAAACGTATGAGGTTAAAATCAAGTAAAAAGTTGTCTCACTGGGTGGCCATCCAATTCATTGTATTTGTGTATAAATATTACAAGAAGGAGAAAGATTGTTGCTCTTTTTAAACTCTGTAGATCTAATATAGATATCACACATGAAAATTGTAAGTTTGGATCTATGATGACAAAATCTCTAGGAAGAAGGGTCTCGTTCAGAAACTATGTCTATAGCTACACTATGAATGACTATCTAGAGAAAACAGGAAAACCTACATGAACACCCTACATGATCATATCTATATAGATCTCGATCTAGGCTTGTTTCTAATCATCTATTAAGGGGATATCTAGATCTAGGATAGTTTTCAATCATCTTTTCAGAGGTTGAACCTAGAAAATAAGTCTAGAACCAACAAAGGGCCTAACTTTTTACTTTGTAATTTTCTCTGTCTTACAAAGTGGCAATCAGTATTGTCTTAATCCACAATAAAACAATTTAAGCTTTTGGGCCAGAATCATATTTTAATGTAATTTTCATGCTAGCTTCTAATAGAAAGCGATAATCCAGACATCGGACCGCAAGTGTAACGTCACCGTCACGGTAGCTTACAACTCATTGGAATATGCGATAAAGAAGGCTTACAGGTCGTAAGCTACCGTGACGTTGTACTTACTGCCCATTGTAATTATTTTTACGATAGATCTAACATTTGTCAGTTTCCTTAGATTTATCGTTGGCTAGACTGGCTTTTAAAATGTAAACAATGGAATCTACCACTAGATTTCTAGCCTGCACGAAAACATACCGTATCCCAGTGGATTAGTTCGTCAGTGCTTGGATCTTCAACTAAGGACCATAATTTGACCAAGAAAGCTGGAACGTTACCAGAGCTGTTTTCGACTGTTGAGTACATTTTCTGATTTTATTAGTCTTCTGGAATCTAAATATGAGTTGGTCTGCAGAATGCACCTGTCTGGATACACACGATCTAGTAGTCTTTGACGGCACTCAGAGCAATTGCAGAACTTGTTGTTCTTTGGCATATGTCACTATCGAAGTTTATATTTGGTCATAATTCTTCGATATTTAAACAAAAGTCTTTGTAATGGTATAATCTCATAAGGCCTAAAAATCGATGCTGGTTACTACTAGTATGTCATAGCCTAAATCTAACCGAAAAACAGGAATTTCCGTTTCGGCATTGTTGTGTTCTTTACGCATGCCCAATGGGAAAAATAAAAAAAGGAGTGTCTACGTACACGGTAACCGTGAACCTAGCCGTAGGTAGACCTCTAGTCTGACCTCGTACACATTAACCTCTCGCGCGGGACTTCCGATTGCCTTTCCAATCTCGAATTAATTGCGTGTGTGCTCTACTGTGTGTGTATGTGTACGGTTGTCTGTAACTCGACGCAATTTCTTCGTGAAGATTATTTTTTGTTCCAAGACTTGATGGGAGTTCAGACCTCGACCTTTTCTAATCTGTATGTACATTTTGAGTTCAATTCAGAACACTGTATTCCTACAGGTTGCTTACTTACTTACTTATTGCCCTTTTTGCCGTTGGCAATTAGGGCAGCAACAAACTCCTTCCATCGCTCACGGTCTTGAGCCAGCATCCTCAAGGTGCCCCATGACTGACACATGGCTGCTGCCTCTGCCTCCATTGTCCTTCTCCAGATGGTTTTCGGTCGCCCGCGTTTCCTGTGTCCCTCTGGCCTCCATTGAACGGCTACTCGAGGGATGGCATCTTGTTCCTTGCTGAGTAAGTGACCTATCCACCTCCACCTCCACCTCCTCCGGATAATGATTGTCTCCATTGTCTCTTGTTGGCACTGTTCTAATAGGTCTTCATTTGATATGTATCTAGGCCAGAAGATCCGTGCAATTTTCCTGAGACTTTTGGTGTGGAAGGAAGATAACTTGCAAAGGTCGCTTTTTATCATGCGCCAGCATTCGGATCAATAGAGCAAGGTGGAAAGAACACCGCTTCTATATAATTTTAATTTTGTGTTCAGCTTGTACTGCTGTGATTTCCAAAGTGGATTTAACATTCTGAAGGCATTTCTGGCTTTACCTAATCTTTCTTTAATATCTTTATTAGCTCCTCCGTCCGCTGTAACATTACTACCCAAATATTTAAAAAGATCAGTAAGTGGTAGGAGAGTTTCGTCCACTCTGGCTGGCCTAGGATTTGGAGTACACTCAAATTGACTTGGTTTACAGATTTAGATTTAGAAACCTGTGTTTATGAAATCATGACGATAGACAATCTTGGCAGTATTGGTGGAGCCAGGAAATATTTTCTAGAAAAACAGCGGATTGCATTATGATCTACAGTGCTCTAACTATCTATTTGAGAGAGAGAGAGAGAGAGAGAGAGAGAGAGAGAGATAGAGAGAGAGAAACAACCACTTATATGAGAGATCGACGTGTGCGCCCTTCATAGCATTGTCCTAGATCAAAATAAATTCATATAAAAAAGAAAGAAAACAGCCTGTGAACATTAATTATATAATTATAGTACCTAGGGGTTACACTTAGGTAATAAATCGATTTTGACCACAGTTCGTTTACTGAGCCTCTTGGTTTTCGCACCTAAACACGTGCAGCGCAATGAACACTTCACAAAATGGTTTCTTTAAAGGAAATTAAAATTAAGGCTTGCGTAAAATTAAACAAAGTGAAAGGGGTGGTAGGCCATAAAGTCACCATACTACCCAGATGAAAGAAGTTCATACACAACAATGAAAATAAGTAATGAAATCGCAATAAACCCTTACATGAGATTTAGGACAAGACATTTCAGGGCATTAACTGTGTATACATGTATTGGCAATGGCTATTCAGACGTCAATATCCTATTACGGTACGGTACCTAATTATTTTGTTGTCGAATGAAGCAAATCTATTCCCCCTGTCTAGTGTCTAAAGGAGATAAATACCGGTACTTTGTAATGCGACGTGATCCCATAGTTCGATACTTGAGACTTGATCCGTGACACTCTAACCACATGGACCCAATCAGTAGGGAAAAAATGCCAGCAATAGCGACGATCAAATCGGCAGCCTCCAATAAGAAGCCGCGCGCTCTACCCTTGGGATCACCGCATACTAATGACCAGATACACAACATGCAGCCCTCAAGCAAAAACTAGCAATGTTTTATTCTTTTTCTTTCTTTTTTTGTGTTGTTTCCTTAATGTTTTGTTTTTTTTTTTTTTTTGGGGGGGGGGGGGGATCATCTAGACACCACGAATGCACTAATGGATATCTCTCTTTTTCTCTCTATTTCCATCTCTCTCTCTCTCTCTCCCTCTCTCTCTCTCTCTCTCTCACACACACACACACACATTTTAGTTTCCAAACACGCGACGGGCGACAATTGATAGAAGTTCCCATTTTCTGATCAATTTAAGGACGCGTTTGTAAGAAGGGGAGACAGGTTAGGAGATTGATATGAAAACAAATGGAGATAGGAAAAAAAGGAAGAACATCTCCACACTATGGAGATAAAAAAAATTGTGATTGGGAGCTGGGGGCGGGGACATGAATATAACAATAGTTGACACACCGCATCCGTGTCGGTTAATATCTACCAAACGTATCAACATAAACACTAAATTATTAACTTTTTCTCTAGTATTTGGACATTCTTCATGTAACCTCATTATTTGTGCCGACTAAGGTCCTGGTTAATACTTTTTTACATGACTGCTTAAACTCCGTTCTCATGCTTCTTTTATATCTATATCTCTTTTTGTGAACAATATGTGATTACAATTTAATTTATCAAATTAACCGGCGTCCCTTATGATTTCAGTCGAGCGTGTTTGTTGTTGTGTTTTGGTTTTGTTTTTTGTTTTTGTTTTGTTTTTGTGTTTTTTTCGCGGGGGGTGGGGTATTATTTTTTTCTTTTCTTTTCTTATTTTGTTTGTTTCCTTGTCGTCTTTATTTGTTGGTTTTTTTTTTTGGAGGGGATATAAGATCCAAATGGATGGCTGATTATTCTTAATCCTTATCAAACAAACTCATTATTTGATAATACACATGTTCACATAAATGTCTGTAATGTATGCTTCTTCAGTCTTCAGTCTGTATAGCTAGTCATTTTTGTAAGGCATGTACTGGTTTAAATGGAACTTAACTTGTAATGAGCGAGGTAGTTCACTCGGCAGAGAGCGCAGCTTTCACCCGGGAAATTCTGAATTTTAATCACGGCTTCACTAGTTTGTTGGCAAGTGTATCGGAGTATTGTCTCAAAATAATATCTCATAATATGTTCTAAATAGTTTATATATGGCTTCAGGTGTTGTGATAGTGATAGCTAATTTAAATGAGAGTTAATTACGTGTTTCAAATTAAGGACAGCATTACTGCATCCATTTTGGATACAATTTAATGGCAACACAGTGGCTCACCTGTGTGACTCATATAAATAAGAGACAAACATACAATACTGAACTGCACCAAAACGAATTAATTTTTGGAGAGAATGATACAGTTTATGCTATCGATGACAGCATGGCTTATACATAATTATTAGATTGACATACTAAACAGGGACTCATATGTCTGCTCTCAATAATTTATTGTTTAAAATAAATCGTGTTAGATTTGTGTTGTTCTTATTTTATCAAAGCCCGTGTGTCACAATCATACAGAAGCTAAGACTTCACTTGAGCGCAGGACAGTCTAAACTTCCTTTTCTGTTTTATTTTATCACCTTTGATCGAGACTGCTGGTTGTTTATGTACGGATGTGGTTGACAGATGCATTCTTCGGCATATATGTCCACCATCTACGAGGCGAGAACATACTGTCTTGGCCTTCCGTCAGTGCTTGTTATCACTGTTGTCAATGGTTGTGTATTCTATTTTTGCTGGTTCTGACAGCAGTTTTATTCTGCCAGGCGTGTATTGATTTCATTCAGTTCATCTTGAAGCTATACTAGTTTCATTATGTGTTTTCATATTTGAAGATAATGTTTTATTTTTGGCTCACGTTGTGTTTTCTAACTTCATTGAGAGGTTTATGTTGATGAGAAGTTTACCTACTTTTATGGGGAGGGTGATGGCAGTGACGCACAACCAAAAGCCTCTTCTGTCAAGAGGTAGAGAATCGACGCAGTATGCCAGCTTGTCGTTTCCTCTACAGCAACAAAAGTTGGACATATGTGTACTTGCATATGGCCTATCCTACTCAACTGTATCTGCAGGTGAGACATTCACGAATGTGTCTCACTGTTTCCACTAAGTTCACACAAGGCGCGACTGAGTTCCTGGTGGTATGAGCCTCCTTAACCCAATACTTTACTCTCTCTTGAGTAGGTGTCTCCTTTAATCTATTTCCTTTTCTTCTAGTTTTCTGTGGTTCACATCCTGTCCCCCAAGTCCGAAAGTTTCGATGAGCATGCTCAAACCTTGCGGAGAACAGGTGTTCTATCAGTTTGACCAGCCAAGGCTATTTGGGGACCCCGACAGAATACATGCATCGGCGCAGACGTCTTTGTTCTGTATTTAAATTTGGTTCTCAAGAATGTGAGTAGACACAGATCCTAGATCCTCCAGTCCGCCAGCAGACAGCGGGAAATGGCTCGAAGTGACCCTTGCCTTGATAATGGTAGGAACTTTCCCAGATTTGCGAGTGAGTGAGTGAGTGAGTTGTTTTTTTTTTACGGCACGTCAGCACGGTAACGGCTATAGTGTGCCCATGATGTCCTCTGACAGTTAATACATTATACTAGTGGTATCGGTGACTCCTGTATCTCTCTGAGTTATGTAGTAAAAAATGCTATAGACCAAGCTGAACTCAGCATTTTTTTTTTGCAGCAAATTAGAAGATGGGACTGGCTGTGAACAACAGATTATGTGAGAGTTGGATCAACCTCTCCTTCTGTTAATACACCCTCTGTGTCTGAAAAGGTGCCAGCCAATTGCAGTTTCAGACACAAAAAGACAGAGCTCCATACAATTTTGATGGATAAATAAATACACATGACCCTTTTGATGCAAATTCACAAGCCACCCTACTTCACCTAAGTCTCACCAGGCTCGATTTGATCACAATTATGCTCACCTGACCTTGAAAACTGTCGCATGATGACATAGGCAGCGACCACAGACCAAAATTAGTCCAAATATCTCTTCCATCTCTGGGCAGGATATAAAAGAACCACATAAGCCTTCGTTCTAATACAAGCAGGGCAGAAGATGCCTTAAATGATCAGTTTACAAAAGCAGTACTTGAGCTGCATCGCAACACATTTCACAGGGATGCCTCAAAAAGTGCAACCCTTTTTTTTTTTTTAATAAAGAGATTCAAACATCCGTCTTTGAACTAGAAAAGGCCAGAAATCTGTCTCTGTCTTCAACAACAAAAAAACTGAATACAACAAAGCGTGCAACAAGGTTAGACGCGCAGTGAATGTATCCACAGCAACATAAAAAGAGAGGTGGATTTAGACATGCGAAAACTTCGACCTACGTCATGAAGGCAAAAAAGCATTGATCCTCACCAGCAACATACCCGGCAACAAACACATTAAAAATCACAAACCTATTCTACAAGATAAGCGCAGCAAAAACAGAAGGTCAGAACTAAAAAAGCAAAACACATTACCCGCTACTTCGCATCCGTGAACAGGACAGACAGACTGCAAGAAAGAGCCCCGACAGCAAACATATTCATTTTAGGATGACTTCAGTATTGTGGAACTCAGACAAGCCTTAAAGAAATTAAAACCAGACACAATTCACAATGAAATGCTATTTAAACTAGGACCAAAGGAAAATAAAGCACTTCTTCGTGTTATCGACATTTTTTTTACATGGCGAAGCAGCCAGCTATACCAAAAACATGGAAAATTGCCCATCATACCAACACTTAAAAAAGGCAAATCTCCTGAGGAAGTTAAAAGCTGGAGACCAATATCGTTGACAGCCTGCGTCGGAAAAATTGCAGAGAGAATGGTGAACACCTGGCTCTATATCACAAAAAGCCTCAACCAACAACACGCAGGTTTAGAAAAGGGGGCTTCATAGAGCACCAGCTGTTCAAATCAAGTATCAACTCAAGCCATACAAGATAGCTTCCAAGAAGGACAAAGCGCAGTAGCAGTCTTTGTAGGCCTTCAACAAGCAAATGTCACAGTCTGGACGTAGGGTCTACTTAGCAAGATGACAAAGCTATGGATGTGTGGAAAACCATACAAGTGGATCAAGTTTTTCCTGTTGACAGAATCATTGAAACAAAAGTAAACATTGATTTTCATTAAGGAAAGTGCTAGAAGGTCTTCCCCAAGGTGCATGCCTGAGCTGCACTCGGTTCCTCGTGGTTTTCAATGAATTAACGGAAATTCCAAAAGCATAAAAAACGCTTTATGCTGACGACCAAGCAAACTAAAAACCAAGGCAACAGATAGTTCTGCCAAGCTTAACTGTGATCCCGAGATACTCAACAGTTATTGTCAAAGGTGGAAATCAAAGATTAATTGCTCACAGACAGTGTACACCACCTTTACAAAGAGCCATAAAACAGCTAAAGCAAATTTAAAAGTAACCATTGGAAATTAAACCCTTTCTAAAGTTGATCACCCACATTATCTTAGGCTTGAACTAGTCCAACAGCTCACCCTGAAAAGGCATGTTAAGAACATAAAAACTTAAGCAAAGAAAAGATTACAGCTTCTATAGAAACTTGCAAGCAGGTCATGATCAATCCAGAATCTTCCAACTTAGAACTAGACACATACAACGAAACATCCATCTAAACAGGATACAGCCTCAACTTCCCCCAATGTGCCTCTGTGTGACCACATATATGAATCGGCAATACACCACCTTTTCTTTTCCCATAACTGGACGACTTAAGAACCTTTCCTCCTCTTTCTGAGACCAATCCTAAAAAACCCTATACGCAACTACCCAACAGCTGAAGAAAACATGCATCTTTCACTACATGGCATTGGACCGCAGGTCGAAAGCCCATACATCGCTGGATCAATAACTAAAACAACAACAATCTGCTTTTATTCATTAAAAATGATAAGAAGGTCTATGTTTCAGATTGCTTTAGACATGATTATTTTTAGAGGTTCAACTTAAAGTATGTATTATTTTTAATCAATGAATACAGTTAACATACCACTTATAAACCAGATAGCAGTGTTTTCATATATTTAGAAACTACACTTAAGTTATTTTTAGATTACAAACTCATGAAAATGTTATTCTTTTGAAAGCTAGATATTAAATAATGCAATTACAGGTCATATCTTTCACAGAATGATAATGGATGTACAAACAAGTGTTTCTTTCATAAAGCTGTTTTTTATTGACTCAGCTACATTTTCTATTCAAAATAAATTTAATACCTATGTTTAATATATCATAGATTAAATGTTATGGAAATAACATGTGAGTAAGACTTTTGTGGACAATAAGAACTGATATAAAGATGTAATACTTTTAAAACTGTAGATATGTTGTAAAAACATACCTGGGTGTTAAATAAACACACAACAGATATAAAGATAATTGGCCATATGGCTATGAAGACATGGTAATAGAATATGGAAATTTAGCTACCTCGAAAAAAGAGCTAGCAACAATTGCTCTAATAAAATCTTTGGTGGCATATTGAAAAAGTTAAAAAAAAAAAAATATCATAAACACCACACAGATTTGCATAAAAATATTGATATCTTAAGTACTTCTATCAGTTTAATTACATGAAAGAAATAAACCACTTTTAATAGAAAAACAACTAACATTGCTGTTCAATCCAATGTATTAATGAAAAAAGAACTTTTAAGTAAAAATACTTTAACCATGCAAAACAATTTGCAATGATGGAGGCTTTCCGGAAAGAGCAAATTTAATAAGTACAAAAAAATATGTCCTTTAACATATAAAGTAAGGTACATTATGTTTAACTATTTGGCATATTTACAACAACTTTCATTGCTGTTGTGTTAGAGGCTGAGTGGGCTAAACAATAAGTGCTTTCTGAGTATAATATTTTAAACCTAATTGTGCAAACAGGTTTATAGAAATTGATCACTTCAACCATGACAATGCATATTCCTGGTTCACTTTTTAAAAATAAAAATAAAATAGGCTTTTAAAATGAATCTTTACTTTGCTTTTCAGAGCTTAGGCTGATAAGTACTGAAAAAAAAAGTACACGAACCCCCCCTTTCCTCCCTCCTCCCCCCCCCCCCCAAATAAAGGCAGCAGTCTGTCACACAAACTTGTACCTCAAAAACAGATCTTATACAGAATATATGAATAAGAGATAAGTGTAAAAGATTATATGGAATGTTCTTTTAATATAATAATCTGATAAATAGATTGTACAAAATAAAATGGACGGACATGAAATAACAATGAAAAATATACAAATGGAAACATGAATAGGATGATATTAGCAAGTAGAGAATGTCATTTGAGAAGGTGTAGGACTTCACATGACACAGCAATTTCTGTTCAATTTAAAATTGTGAATTAGACCAATAAAAGTAGCTACATAATAATGTACTCATCTTTTTTTAAATTCGAAACTCTTTTGATCCAAGCATTTCAAAACATTCTCAAATAATGCAAAAATATCTACATTTTTACATTAAAAAAAAATTTGCAAGTCTTGCCACCACGAACAATAAATTAGAAGCCAAAAATTTGTGTTTATTATAAAAGCATTTTCATACACATTTAAAACAGAACAATACATTCTTTATCTCTTAAATTAACTTCGAATTCATCACAATTAACCATACCTTTTCATTAGTTCTTGTATAAGCATAACCAAACAAATAATCTGCACTTACAAAAACATATGGAAAAATCTGCAACTGATCTTTATGATTCCGTGCCTAAGAAAAAAAATTGATATTCTAAGAATAAAATCTACAAATTGTATTTATTTATTTAACCGATACATAGAAAAAGCTAAGAGATACAGTAAAGCTACCGGTATTTAAATAAGTTTCAGAGTTTACTAATTTATATTCCATGTAATGTAAACTTAAACATAAGGCAACTTTCTTCTAAATTAAAAACCGTTCATCCACCAGAGTTTTCTTGGCCAGGTTTTTCTTGCCTCCTACATCACGCACAAGGCACATGAGCTGCACACAAAAACAATTATACATTTCAATATTTCTAAATCAATACATGAAATAAACAAGAGAAACAAAAAAGATAGGGATTCATATTTTGGAAGGAAAATTAATGGCTGTTTGATAATATATACCCTGGTATTAACCAATACAATAACCCTAAAAAATGGTATTAACATTCAGCGGATACTTAAAATCAATTTTATAATCATTGAAACTTGAAGTAACTCATTTGATAATTTGTGGCCTATTATTTATTTACTTCAATTGATTTTTTCATCAACTTTTTAAAAAATAAAATGATTAGATCATAAAATCTGAAGTGTTAATTACAGAGCAAGGTAAGGAAGACCCCTCAGTAAGACTTAAGTGTAAAAAAAAACCCACATGGAAATCGCTTTATACCGTCAACATACTTACCTGTATGCAGAGAAGGTAGCTGTATAATAGCTATTAACTCATATCTTCCTAAAAAAATCATATTCATCATGCTGTAATTTTTTAGAATCCTGCCCATGTCAGAGATGAGTGCTTTCACCAACTAGAAATGCTTTGAAGATTATTTACCTTAGAAATTCATCCAATATTGAAAGGAAAAACAAAAACAAAAACAGAACAGTATTAACCATAACTTACCTCAGAAACTAGGTAAGTGAGAATGCCAGCTAGTACGTAGTCTGTGAACATGTAGTCGACAACACAGAAGAAGAGGGTGTCAAATATTATAAGCATCATCTCATTCCCATAGAAGAGGACATTGTCAAAGGAATGTCCATTGTCTGGTGGTGGAAGGAAAATATGGAATTTGTTTAAGTTCATGGTATATCATTCCAGAAAAAATTTGTTGCATCTCAAATATCAGTTTCCATCAAATTCCTTATCAACAGATAAAATTACTTCTTCTTCTTATTGTTTTTCCATGCTGTTGTGTTACACATCAATCCTTGCCAGGGCAACAAATGCTGCACTTTTCTCTAAATCCTCCAAGGATCTGTAGAGCTTGCTTTGCAAATCTGTTGGCTGGCTCCATACAGTTCTTCTGATGTCTTCATGGTTATTGTAGTCTTGTAACGCATGCTCTACAAATTCTGCTGCTGCACCACACGAGCACAAATCTGACTGTCCGATTTTGTAAATTTTATGCATGTGGTACCTAAGTCGGTTGTGCCCAGTTCTGAGATGGAATATCAATGTCTAGGATTGTGAGTTTAAACAGTAAACTTGAAACTGTCATTCTTGTTGTCTTTTGGGTCACTTTCTTTCCATTTGTGTTTTCTCACTTTCTTGAGGATGGTTTTGACTTCTTGGAAGGTAAGATCATTTTGTACTTGCTCTAATCCAGAACCCTTATGTGCTAGATCATCTGCTCTTTCGTTGCCATATATACTGCAATGTCCTGGGATCCACTAATTACAAAACAAGAGATAAGCCAAGGCTTAGAAGACAAGACATAAGATGAATAGACATTATTAAAGAAAATAAGTAGGACAAGTATTAAGTAAGTAATTATATTATTATATATATATCATAATATTAAGCTGTAACACTCTTATACAGCAATTGTTTTTTATTTCTTTCTTTATATTTTCTTATCAATTAATTAATACCTCAAATGATCGTTATATTGTTAAAAAATAGATGTATGACACAATCATAATACCAGAGATTTGTGCTTGATTGAAAGATTATTTCTTCATGGTGTAAAAGACAATATATGAGACAACCAGGGTGAAACAGGCACATGTCCTCAATATAGATTTTGAGCTAGAGCCCTTTAAACATTAAAAAATACTCTTTATATTTTCAAATGAAGTTCAATATCTCTGGTCATAGAAATTATGGAGTTGCATTTTTTTCAACGTAAGTGCATTTGATGCTTTTTTAAATAGTATAAATAACTTCAAAAGTCAAATTTGCAACTTGTACCTGTTTCACCCTGGTTGCCTCACATATGTGTATATGTCATAAAATTTCAAAAGTTGGAGAAAACTCCCACCATTATAAAAGATCCCTTGATCTGAGAGCTCCAAAAATTCAGTGTCGAGGACCTTCTCCAGAAAGGTTTTCTCCTTCACAACATAGTCAATGTCTCTCAAGGACTGAAATACAGACCAATATTAATTACACGTAATGCTGATTGAATATCCCAGAACGTCATTGATTTTATCCTTCATAATATATTACCCTTCCTTGATGTTGTGATCAAAGACTATGCATCCTGCATGTACATATTATTTAACATTAAAAAATGCATATTATACTTTCTTTTAGGCATAAGCCTATAAATGCATAAGTCTTTAAAAAGAGCAAAAAAGAAACACATAAATAAACAAAAACAAAAAAGAAAGTTTTGTTTCCATGAAATTGTCAATCTCAGTGACAGGTATTAGTGGATTTTTTTTCATCATTGAGATTGTTAGGTTCTCATTATTTAACTCACATGGTCAATGAATGCACAAAAGAATCTGTTGAGTGTGCCGTAAGCATCAATACTCTTGTCTCTACCAATCATTCTCGCTTGGTCTCCTCGGGTGGCTGCGCTAGCATTCTACAAACAGTCAAAACATTATCAATGCAAAACAGTTGGTCTTATACTTAGTTCCTACAGCAAGATTGTTTTTGAAATAGTTATGTAAAAAAGGTTTTGAAAAGGTTTCACTTAATTTTGCATTTATGCAATGCAATGTATGGACACTGCAACTTACAACAAATGCCACACTGTTCGTAATAAAATATGATATTACATTTAAACAGTTTGCTCGAGACAGGTATATACCTTTTTTTTAAAGCTCAACTGTATTTTGTTTTGTATCATAAGTTATTTCATTATGTTTTGGTACTTTTTTTTTAAATAAAAAGTGAATTGGTCAAAGTTTCTTTAAAGATACATCTTATTCTATGATTTCAAAACATACAGTGGATTATACATAAAGAAAGAATTTTAATATCAAATTATTTTTCTTAATCTAGTAAAATAAATAAGACATTGAATTTCTTACCTCCAGTTGAACAGGCATATAGACTGTTTCATACTTTTGGCGTAAGCGTTTCGGAAGTGCCATCAAGAAGGTTTGGGGTTCTGTGTTAGGAACAAGGCCTCTTTGACCTACAAGATCTTCCTGTAAAGGCATAAGAGATAGCAGGTTAGATAGGCTTGCGTAGGCATTTCATTGTTATGAAAAAAATATGAAGGCTGATTGTACAGTTATGATGTATGGAGAAAAAAATAAGTATCCATGGCAAGTGTGAGATTTATCAGTCCAATAGTTATCAGTTATCACTATAAATTGTCAAATTGGAAAAGGACAGAAATACTTGTAAAATTGCAAGAGAATAGAAAATGATAAATTATGCATATACATATATATTTGTATTGTACAAACTGAATTATATACCGATAAATGTTAAGATTTAATCAAAAGGAAATAAATAAAAATGTTCCCACATTAGTTAGCATGCTAAACTTTAGTATAAACAAGCCACGAGATTAAGACTTCACCTCTTCTCTTTTAATCATGTCGCACATCTCTCTCATGCCAACATCAGAGCGTCCATGGACAGACCGCCCATGTATATAGTATCCGAATTCGCCATTAGCCATGACAAACACACTGATGTTGCTCATAGAACACAGATCCACAAACTCACGGATGTCATCGGTGATGAATCGCTCATAGATGAACACAAAAAAGATTACCTGAACGACAGCTGTTGATAAAACAGTGATAATTGTGTTAATCAAAATCATTAAAAGTGTGGGCTTTTTCTGTTGAAAAATTCAAACAAACACAGACAACAAAAAGAAAATATACTAAATTTTAAACCGATGCTAGGAGCTTTTGATCGGTTATATAATTCAAGCTGCAGCAAACTGGAAGCATCAAGTAGGTAAAAACACATAACATTGAACTAGGTTTGATTTTTAGAAACTGACCCAATTACTAACTTAATCTTCTGCAAGACTGCATTGTTTATGTAATTGTTCATTACTTTTGTCTGTTATTAAATTTTAGAGGAATTTGGACATCAATCATTACATAGGTCTCTTATTATTAAGATCAGAAATGAACAATTCCCTTCAATATGGAACATCAAGTATCCATGTTGCTGTCATTATTTCCTGCCATTAAGAAACATTGATCTTACATTAGATTTTCAAGGTGATAAAACTTATTAAAAACAAAAAAAATCTAAATCTAGCTCTGGATCATCACATCAATCCAATGATGCTTTGATAATTCTTTATGATTATTAGTTTTATGTATAAGATGATATAATTAAAACAAATGTTTTTCCCTCTTTCTATCAGTGATGCACCGTGGCACAGCCCCACTCCCACTCAAGATGCTGGTCCCTCAACCCAAGTCCCTCCCTTTAGAGCATCATGTTGGATATTACTTTTGGCATTTCTTAAGTCTCTGGAGCAATACAATCTCAATAAAACAATATATTTCTACATTTTCTTTTGCAATTAGTAAATAGATTAGTAAAAGGTACTTTCCTTTCTATTTTAGAGTAAATTTTGCTATTTATTGTCTATACTTTTGTCCCTGTTAGGCATATTGGATGTACAATATTGTAATACATTAGCATTTCTGTGATGCCAGGCGTGTTGATTGAACTTACGGAGAATAAATTATATATATTCTGTCAAAAATGAATTTTTTTTCTTCTTTGAATGAATGGAAGTGTATGATTTTTTTGTCCTTCTTTTTAAAAAACATGACAAATGAAAACAAAATCAAGATAATTTGAATCTCCAAGTAATTCTGTTCAAAATGGTAGGCTACATGACATGTATTCTTTTACCAGCTGTCCCAGGAGTCCTATTTTAAAAAAGTACACTCTCATCTGTTTGCAAAATGGGAAAATCCATGGAATCATTGAGAGTTAAAAAAGTTGATTCAAATGTAAATATACCTTTAAAAACAAATACAAGCAAAAAAAAAAAACTTTCTTTGCAGTTTGTGGTACATCTACAAAAAATATTCATCAGTGTCCAAGTAATCAAAAACTTTTTTTTCAGTGTTTTAAGAGGGATACATATTTTCCTTTTCACATAATGAATATGGAAGTTGCAACATACCCACAAGGAGATAAACAGTGCAAGCCAAAGCCATGCGGAACATGGGACTCTGCTCTGCTAGGTATACATCTGATCCTTTGTTGACAGTTCCATCAGGATCTTTAGTGGTAGTGTCTTCGAAGCCAACCACAACCAGGAAAAATAGCACCATGAATATTTGCAGCACTCTGTTAATCTTGCGCTTAGTCTGTCAAAGTGGGAAAAAAATTGGTTTTTAAGGAAAAAAATGTTGTGCACAACCAACAAAATAAACTAAAGACATCGCTCAAAACTAAGTTTCTATTTTAGTTCTCAATCAATGGAACAAATTTGACTTTGCTTTTTATACTTACGGTAGAACATTCAGTGGAGAAAAAATTAT
Organism: Elysia chlorotica; assembly: GCA_003991915.1. Taxonomy (NCBI): domain Eukaryota; kingdom Metazoa; phylum Mollusca; class Gastropoda; family Plakobranchidae; genus Elysia; species Elysia chlorotica. Next base: position 49,804 of record RQTK01001010.1, on the reverse strand, counting down.
ACAAAACTGTATAGAACTTTACATTTGTTAATACCCATATATAATTGAAACTTAAAAACATGCTTGTGAGTTATTATATGAATTACATTTTTTTAAAGTATTAAAAACGTAATAACTAAATATCAAACCTGGATTTCATTCCATTCATTCGCTACAAAGTAAGTTCTCCAGATAGACACAGAACTCTTCTGCCTCTTGGGTGTAGAGGCAGTGTCCCCGCCAGCTCCTCCCGCCCCTGGGTGTGGAAGTGGAGGCTGACCCTTGGGGCGCTCCCAGTCCACCAGGAAGATATCAGCGGAGCACTGCATGATGATCATGTGAAGGAGGGCGACAAGTTTCAGAGCAAATGCAGACACAAAGATAATATACCAGTTCTCATAATCTTTCCCATCCAGATGAACAAGATAGACCACATTCTGCCGCTGTAAAATAAAAGAAGAGAGGTTGATTAAGAAGGTCATTAAAAAAGAAAATGGTCTAGACAAGACATTAGGCAAAGATCAGGGGTAACATGCAACACTTCCCTGTGGCTAAGGAATTCTTAAACGATGAAACACATAATATGTTTGTCTTTGCAAAGCGGACCAGACCAGAATGATTTGCCTATTAAAAAAAGCAAATTATCAAAATACTTTACACGATTACTTCTCAACGAGCAATGTATTATTGTTTATTTTCTGTGCTGATATGGACATATTTACCCTAAAGTCTGAATATTTAATTATTATACATATCTATATACTGCTGATAATGCTAGAGTATCATAATAATATATAATATTATCCAATGAAATTGAAAGTATTTTATATCAAGATATCAATATACAAAAACATTATAGCTTTACCTTATAAAAAATGAAGAAGTAAAAGGCAATGCCATAGGTCACCACAAAGAAGCAGTTGGAGAGAGTTCCGCAGAGGAAGAATACCAGATTGGCCAATGTAGGAAAATCTATGGTAATACGGCCTGCACGTCGACTCCAGACATATGTTCTAAAACCTGCGTAAACAACTCCTAGACTGCTAATGGTCCCGATGGCAATCTGGAAGTTCTCCTTAAATTCACTCTGTGACATCTCATAGGAAACTTTAAAGTCAACCTGGAAAATAATGAGCCAATGAATAGAAAATATTAAAACTTTAAGATTTAAGTAATACAGATAAAAGCAAAGACAATATGAATTTCAAATTTGGTATGAAAAAAATAACGTTTGCTCTATCTTCCAGCAGAAATTGTGTCATTAAATACTACAAAGATAACATCCAATGTTCTCTCAAAATCTTGTAGATGTATATTTGTCCATTCTTCACGTATGCTGTTTTAGACAAATGAGCCTAAATAACAGGAAATATCTGAAAAAAGTCTACAAAATAAGCAAGTAAATAAAAATGTTGAGCTCTCACCTGAACACTCTCCCCAGCTTCGGCTCTTTCCCGAGAAATATCATCATATTCAATATCAAAATAAGGCACAGAGATACGTCCCTCTGATGTGTCTGGTAGAAGGCTGACTGTCAATGTGATAGACTTAGCATAGCGCACATGAGGAGCCACTAAAACATATGTGAAGATAAGGGAAAAAAGAAGATATATAAATACTAATATTATGGACCCTATACAGGAATATGTTCAGCACAAAACAAGACAATACCGGTATAAGGAAAGAAAGAGACTAAAGGTGGGGAAACAAACAATAATCGTAGAATGAAAAAAAAAGATTGAGAAGAAAAGAAGCAACAGTTCAGGAAAGATAATGTGAAAAATAATAATAGGTGATCGAAGAAAAAGAAAAAAAGATGAATATATGGGGGAAAGCTGTTTACAATTATTTGCCTACAAAATTTACCTCTGCAAAAAACACAAAAGACATAATTTCCTTTCCAATATTGACCCCCTGCGGTGCTTTAAAGAACGCCCGAACTGCCAGATGGCCAGTCTGGATCTGGCATGTATGTGTGTGTGTGCCTGTTTGTCTGTCTTTGTGGGGCGGTGTTTGACACTTCTATCTGAATCAGTCAAAGCATGGCTTTCATCGCCATCTTCCCCTACATCAATGGTCCATACGAATTTATAGATGGGACTAACCACTGCCATGTTATCCAAGATCTCTGGGGGGGAGGGGGGGGGGGAGATTCCGCCACAAACTCTTCATTGATTTCATCAGTTGATATTTTAAGAGCCTAACCACCCATTCACGAGTTTCTCGCGTGATGGAGAAAGGAGGAAATAAAGGATGAATGAAGGCCCACTACCAATGTCAGTTACTCCGCTACCTGCATTGCCCAGTCCCAAGGTGCTACGTCAGTGAAGTAGCCGAGGCAGTTATTTGGCGCAACATGCTTTATGGGTTAAACATTAAATGTACGTCTAAGATGATGATAATTTTTTTCTTTTGTAAGTAGTACTTTGCTTCCTAGAGATGAATTGTGCTTTAAATTAGGAAAGAACACAAATGAGGCTTAAGAAAATGAGAAGAGGAGGAGGAGAACAAGGAGGAGGAAAAGGCAGATGGGAAGAGAGGGAAATAAAAATGAAGTTGCCAAATCTATTAAAATTTTGTAAAGAAAACTTTTAAAGCTAAAATTTTTTCTTAAAAACGAATTAAAGCCAATATACATTTTCTGCAGCTTACCCTGTCCTGCAACTGTTTTGGTAGCAAAATTGTCCACAAGGAAAAATCTGGTTACAAGCTGCCAATCTTTAATAGTATCTAAAGAGAAGAAAAGATAGAAATTATGAATTCAACCAAACTTTTCTTTCAGAAATTTAGAAGGATCTGCTTGGACATATTTAATTATAATTTATAATTATAATTGATTTATGTATTTGTGCTAGCACATATGGACATTATGTAAAAATGATAATGTTAGAAAAATTTACCTTGGTTGGCTAAATTATCGTCCCGATCCCTATAATTGCGAATCAAATTAGGGATGAGATGGATTGTCTCTTGTGATCCTGAAGTAGTTGATGTATAGAGAAGATCTTAAAACATTTGGTCAAGGAATTTAATTTCACATGTACCTCCTTACCATACTTAACAGATATTGTATATCTACTCATCTTCTTAGAAGCTTTAACTTGTTGGAAGGTTACTTTCAGATTATCTTAAAAACACAATCCAGAACATACAAGCCCAATGAAAATTTACCTAGCATATTATTCCTGCCAAATATTTGTGAAAAACAATAATTTTTTTTCTGCTTCCAATAATGCAGCCAGGAAAAAGTTTGTGGAAACATATTTTTCATACTTTTACTCCATGACTTAATGAATTTTTGTTTTGTTATGAGAATATTTCATGTCCTAAGAAATCAAGAACAAAGTACAGTGGACCTCGGATATAGCAACATCAAACCCAATGAAACCTCGTCCATAATGAAGACTATCATAGGGACGGTTTTCCCCCTTGTATTAAGCCTATAAAAAGGACCTTGAAGCTAACAAAGAGATTTAACAAAAACCTTGGACGTAACAAAGTACTGGACTCGAGTAGTGGTTGAGATTTCCATAGATTTCAGCCAATACAGAGCTATAAAAAACTCGGACATAGCGAAGTACATGTGTAAAGGTTGTCTGCTTCAAATTTGTAGAGAGATCATAAACAAGCATGCTCGTCATGCAAAAAATGCTCGAGCAGCATCAGCTTCTTTTAAAAATGTTCACTCAAACTCTAGATTACCGCCAATTCTTATTCATTAAACAAGGACAAATGTTTTTTTTTGTTGAAAATCAAATTTTTTCTAATAGGGGAAGGTAAAATAACTTCAGAAATGGCAAAGCTGTTTTAAAACTTTCAATAATTGAGAAAGACAGCAAAAAAAATTAAAACCATTATAAATCAAACCCCTAGAGAGTCAAGTTTTTTGTGTTTATTACGACTTTGCGTGTAACAAAACTTCGAACGTCACGAAGCTTTGGAGCTGGCCCACTGACCTTGCTATATCCAAAGTCCACTGTAATGATTTAAGTCTCGTCTGCCTTAATGCATAGGTGAAGTAAAGACTTTTTACAACCCACAGAATGTAAAATTATAAAAGGAAGAGTAAGAGTTTGATGCATTGCTACATTATGAGATTTGAAAGTGAACTGTAGTAGACAAACAGTCAAAAAGATCCGCACAGATAGCAATGGGCAAAAAATGTCATGCATTACAATTTTTTTTAAGGATACAGATTTCATAAAACTTGAGTGGATATTTTACTTCATCCCATAAAGACAAGGCAGGAATCTGACACTGGGAAAAAAAGGAAAGGTATTAAACAAATATCACATGTATATAAAGCAAGGCTCAAAGGTTTGTTCATTGTTAGTATCTTGTGAGTGAAATCCAGAAAAATTGTATGGTTGCAAAGGTAATAATTTGAAACAATTTTATGCGATAACACCTTACTGACCACTTGGCAAAATAATAGATCTATTTGACTCAACAAATCTGCTCTTACAAGTGTTTGATTTTACCTAAAATTTGAAGAAAACAAGAGATAAACTAACTAATATGCACATCACTAGAACTTTGAAGAATCAACAAAATTAACTGAGAACTTATAAAACTCTTCTGATTAAAAACATTTCAAAATCTGCTTACACTATGACTGTAGTAGGTGCCAAACACAAAAGCAGCATTGAGAATAGTATCTGATGCCTCACATAGCTGCAAGGAACCACCATTGATAGACTCAAAGCTTAGAAAGGTGCCATCCGTAGCATATGTTGATGCTAAAAAGGGAAATGTCATTGGTGGGTCCATAGTCCACTCAGTCTCAATGCTGCCATCTTCCAACACATCATCTGCATTCCTTTCTCCCACAAAAATATCTGGCTTCACATTATCTGCTAGATTTGAACTAGGTATCTCAGCACTGAAAAATAAATAAAGGGGAACAAATTTAAAAAAGGATATCTTACTGTCTTCATTAAATACAAACGGCACTAAATTTGCAAAAAGGAAAAAAAAAGGGAACATTTATGAAAAGATGAGAGTTTTAAGTAAATCACAGGTAGTTTTATTTTATCCCTGGTCTAATTTCATAAAGATATAATGGCAACAGGCAGTTAGCAATATCTATCCAACGTTTCGAAGTTGAAATTACAGGGTATATGTGCAATTTGTGAAAAGTAGCTGATCATTATGTTTGTTTTAACCTTTTCCCATCTTCCAGCACATTATTGCATCCATCTGCACCCCTTCCACTTCAAAACAATACATTTCAAAGCTTCGGTCTTTTAAAAATTTTTTTAATGTCCCAAAACAGTGTGCACTCAAGGAATAGGCCTAGAAATAGAATAATACGATGTGAAAAGGCCAAACTTGTTGATTTTTAAAATGTTTTTTCTTACCTGAGCCGCGCATACAGGTAACAAGCTGTGACTAGATTTCTGATGTTAGACAAACTAGATCCTCCTGCATACATGGTCAGCACACACATGTTGGCTAGGGCCTGACAAGCTGTGATATTACTGTAATACTGTACAAAATTAAAACAAACTTTATCAAAGGCATGAAAAAAACAACAACAATAAAATAATACAACGTAAATACTAATGCCCCAATTAAAAAAAACAACAACAAAAAACAATGACAAAAACTAATAATTGATAGTTGGCCTACGTCTCAAGTCAGGGAAAACATTATTTTCAATAAATAAATTCAACCCATCTGTATTCATAAATCAAAGATTTTCTACCGTACAAAGGCAGTTTTTCACAGTCAATTTTAATAAATTATCCAAAACAATTTTGCAGGAGGAAAACAAAAATCATCTCTTTGTCTTTGATTTAAAAATGAAGTAAATCAAACAGTGATTTGGTGTTAGAACTGTATAAAATAAAGGATTCAGCACAAAATTTAATGAAATCCTTACAAAAGGTATATACATTGTTTGAGGTAACAAATGAAAAAAAAATGTTATCCAACTTGTTGTGAATAATATTTTAGAAAATTTAATAGTTCATATCAATTCATTTAGACCAGCTATCATGTACATAAAAAATCAACAGTTATGATTAATTAAGAACATACTTAAAGTCAGTCAGATATTGTTAAAGGTTAAATCCCAAAATCAATCATTTCATTAAGAAATAAAAAAAATTACACTTAAATTTGAAATTTGATTTTACAGTAGACCTTGGATATAGCAAAGTCAGTGAGCCAGCTGCAAAACTTTGTTACGTCCAAGGTTTCGTTACAAACAGGGTTGTATATTAATAGATTTGACTCTCTAGGACTTCAATTTACAATAGTTTTTAGTGTTTTTGCCGTCTTTTTCAATTATTGAAAGTTTTAAAACAGCTTTGCGCTGCGACACCAAGTGATTTTTCTTCCATTAGGTAAAATATGGTTTCAAACAATTAGATATTTATCCATATTCAATGAATAAGAATTGGCGGTGATCTTGAGTTTGAGTAAACATTTTCAAAGAAGCTGATGCTGCTTGTGCATGCATGACTGGACGTAGACTAAACCGAGATTTAAAAATACAAGTATCTTTGATTGTTGGTACTTTGCACATCCGTTTTATTTTCCGAGGAAACCTATAGACATACATTGCCAGTATATTCAATGTCACGTTCATCAATCATGAGCACCAACAAACTGAAGATAAACCAAAGTAGCTGCGCAATTCCAACCTTCACCTAAATAAATGTACCAAGAGCCGATAATGAATCTGTTGTGACTCCCTCTCTCTTTTTGTGCCAATGAGAGGTACACATATTACACATAGTAGATCTTGTTCTGAGAGAAAATATCCACAGCAGCACACAGCTTCATTACCCTCCCGCATTTCTACTGTTCTACTTTTAGACTGCTACAGGCACTACATGACAACAAATTATTTTCTCATTTGTTGGAATTGAGATAAGTGACGAATTACTACAACTAGATCTAGATTTAGCACCGATCAGTTTACCCCATAGTTAACAGAGATAGATAGACACACAAACAGACACTCTCCCCCCTAATCACGCGCCCAAAAGCCACATGCACACAGTATCAAAGCTTTTTTATGAGCTCTGATGAACCATGAGTTTTGATACTACACTAGATCTAGCCCTGTTTGGAGGTCTGTAATTGATACACACTCAACTCGATGCAATCTCTCTCTCTCTCTCTCCCTCTCCCTCCCTCCCTCCCTCTCTCTCTCTCTCTCTCTCTCTCTCTCTCTCTCTCTCTCTCTCTCTCTCTCTCTCTCTCTCTCTTCTCTCTCTCTCTCTCTCTCTCTCTCTCTCTCTCTCTCTCTCTCTCTCTCTCTCTCTCTCTCAGATAGTCTTTGTTACGGCCCAGGTTTCGTTGAGTCTGATGTTATGTGTAGGTTCACTGTATCAATGTTTAACTTTCTCATGAGTAAAAATTAAGTATCACAAACTTCTAATCATTATATAAATGCATTTTTTTGGTACTAAAGATCCTGGTATAAAACAAAAATATGATTATTTACCCTGCACATGAAAAAGGCAGCTTGCATGTTTGTTTCCAAATATACAGACCGAATGGCATTTTCATTCTGAGAAATAAAAAAGAGCAATGTAAAAAGGGAAGAGCACAATAAAAGTCACCTTTTAAATCTGACAGTACTACAGTGGTCTCAACCTCAAAACTTGCCTTTCTGGAACTCACTTCGATTAAGAGACTGTTATCTCTGTGAGACAATTTTTTCTCCTTATTGTACATGTTAAGAACCTGTTCTTGTCTCCCCAGAGCAGGTTCTTAGACTGAGACTAATGTGCAAGAAATACTGTATGTAACATTAGTAATGATACGGTAAAAAATGATGACAATATAAAAGATTCTTTCTTCTCTTACTGCTTTGACTACTTTTATAGAAGAGTGTAAGTTTTAAGAAGTCCTCAGTAATATTGGTTGATCGATATACAACAACTACTAATACTAATACCACCAAAATTGCTATTGTTATCTCAACAGTAAAGCACTGCCTTGGTACACAGCTTCATAGTTTGAATTTTTTTTAAATACTTTATGATGTCTACAAAGAAACACATGGAAATTTCTGGAGGGAAGGAAGGGTTTGTTTTCATGGCATGTCAGCACGATAACGGCTATATTGTGCCGAAAATTTCTGGACAATGCATGATCTTTTATAAGACTGTAAATTAGCTTGTGTCAATCTTGCCAACGTCACAAAGTTTCAGCTGAGGGTAAGATATATATACCCTTATTGCTCATAATGGCTTCTAAGCCCCTACCTAAAATAAAAGCAGTGGGATGAGCAGGATAAGTTAAAATGCAAAAATCACAAACTCAGTGAAGTCACTATTTGTTGTGTCATCCAATGAACAAATTGGCAGGGGGGGGGGGGGGGGTACTATAGCATGTATCTTTAAAATTCAAGGCCTTTTAACGAAATAAAAAAATAATACAGCCCTAGCAACCGAATTTTTATTTTGTTTTGTCACCTCAAGTGGAATTGAGAAATCCAATGTTCCAAGAGCGTCTCTGACTGGAAAGCAGATGTTATTTATCTGGGGAAGAAATGAACCTTGATCACCTGCATTAAATTTGGTATAAAACATATGTATATTTTCAAATAATATGCGTTTAAAACAGATATATCTGTTCCAGGAACATAGTAAACTTCAACACATGAAAAGAAACTTTTGAGACAAGGACATACTTTTTTTGTTGATTTTTTTGTGGGTTTTTTTATCACCTTTTATAGATTATGGACAAAAATAGAGCATAATGAATTCCTTCAAAGAGTACCTCTATCTCATCTCCAGCAATACAGGGACATGTCTGTGTTGTAACTGGTGGAGACTGAAGTGCTCGGAGACTCAGTGTGTAAGAACAGCGATCACATCTTGCAGAGGAAAGAAAATAATCATGAGCCAATTAATTTAGTATTTCAGAGTTTTAAAGTTATGGGTAATCATCGAAACTATTTAAACTAGCATCATGATGTTGTAGTCCTTGATCTGTGTCTTCTGAATCTTGGCTTTGATTCAGTACAATGAACAGTGTCACAGTTTTATAAGGTTTAAACATTTCCCTGACTTTCTATAAGTCTTCTAAATTGAAATGAGTGGAAAAGTGCCTAGCCTAATTGTAAAGGTTTTATTTAATGAAATATTAGGAGACCTTAGGATGATTTTTGCAAAGTTAGCAACACATGAGAACATTTACAAATTCTGCTGCTTACTTCAAGGGGGTTTTGAGCAAACACCTTTTTATTTTTGTTCATGACATGCTTTCTATCAATGGTGGCGCAAAAATGAATTGTTGAACAAATATTTGTCTCATCATGCACTTGCTCAAACTTAATTTTAGTACTGCAAAAGAGTTATCTCACTTTTTATAGATTGACATATAGACTTAAAGTCTCCATATTTGGCTTTTCATCATGATACTCAACAATCTTTTACACAAATTATAATCTTGGAATAATTATGTTTTAGATGTTATTGTTAATATTAAAGATGGCCCCATGATTTTTTATAGGTAGTTGGGTAACGAAGTGTTAGGGTTCTGATTATACTACTAGGCAAACAGCATTCGTAAGATAGGTTGCTATTACTTTCCTCAAAGCAGTTAACTTTTGCTGTGACTCAAGAACATTAGCTACCCATTCTATGCTGGGTTGACACGGGGCCCAGAAAAAATATATCGATGCTGGGGACCAAATCCAGCACCTTTTCAAAGGTAGCCCAACATCCTAGTTATTGTGCCCCATGTCATAAATGTGTAAGGTAAAATAAATTCTATTTCAAAAGTGACTTTGATCTGTGGTTCTATCAACCAAAACAAATTATTTAACACAATGTTTCAAGTTAAATACTAGTAATAATAAACGATCTAGGTGCCATTTTTACTTGATTATTTTTTTAAAAACCAACAAAGCTGCATACCTTTTTTAGATCACTCATGCTGCAAAAGAAGAATCACATATTTTACTCCATTTTTTTTTTTTGCTCTTCTATCAATTTTTATTCATTCTTGTGAGTGATGAACAAGATATTGTTGCATTTTACGTGACTGGATTTATATATAAATAAAAAATCGCATAAGAAACATGCAACAAAGTTAACAAAGTAACATTTACCCACTCACTGGTTTTGGTCTGCATTAGGCTGAGTTTCTCCAGTGCATGTTTCACATGATATCTCTTTTCCTGAATTTAAAAGCTGGCCATCTATCTGGCGCAAAGCTGTCAAAAAGATATTGTTGCACAAAAATTTAAATAATTTAATGTGCAACACATAAAAAAACAGAATGAAGTTAAACATACAATGTGGTCAGCACTCATATGCCAGTAACTTAAGCCAAGGCATGTCTTTCAACATTATCCTCCCCAACTTCAATGGTCCATCCCTCTTTATGGACAGGACTAAACACTGTCCAGTTAAGCCCCTCCCTTTCTTAGAGATTCAGGATATCATCAGTGATATAACCATCACAACACGGCTGGTAAATCCTTGCAAAATATTATTATTCTGTGATTTCATTGAATGATTGATATTTAAATAGCTTGTATAGCCATTTACAGGTTACTTACATAAAGAAATGAGGAGAAATAATGGATTAATGAAGCCTCCTGAGATAGCCAGTCTGTTATCAGGTGCCCTGCAGTGCACATACAGTCCACAGGTTCTAAGCCAATTGTGTGAGCGAGCGCAGCGTCTGCAGTTTACTCACAGCAGATACAGTAAACTGGTGCCTTGAGCCTTATGAGCTAAGTCCCTGCCTAGTCTGGACTCTATTCTCATGACTGTGAGCTTTACCACTTACTAGGTAAATGTAAAAGGACTGACCACTAAACAGGTTTGATTTTACTTCAGGCCCCCTTGGAAATAGCAAAATAGCAGTATGAGAACACTATATCAAATAATTCCTCAAATCATGTCAAAAACAACTCCTGATGGCATTAGTTTTAAACTGATGATGTTGGTCAGATTTTGAAAAGTCTATATCATTAGAACAAACCAATACGATTGTCAATCAATTACAGCTTAATTGTGATGTTTTAGGTAAAATATGCATAGGCTGGGGCTTGGGAGGAAATGATATTATATCGGTATCTAAAGAGGTCCCAGCATTAGCGAGGAAATAATGCTTGTAGTAGAATAAAGCACATTATTTATTCCAAACTTTGATGAACTCCTGAATTATCAAGTAGCATAAAAAGAAAGGTTATTACAATGTACCTGAAATAGTTTGTGTGTCAGTGCATGTAGTACATTGTCTAGTGTTAGGGTCTTCAGTTGTACCACTGCCACAGGTAACACATTCCCATCCATCTGCTGATACTGCCTGATATGTGACATAAGGGATTGTTTAAGGATTAATAATATTTTATATTTGAGGACATTATCCAAACAGCTTAATCTGAAAGATAAATGAAGCAAAACGAGGTGTTAATCTTGATGCTGACTTTTAGAATATTAAGAGTGTCCTTCATAAAGGGAATGGTGTGAAAGAAAAAACAAAACAAAAATAGCATAAGATCTCATTCAGGCAGATCCTCTCCACCAGTTTGAAAAAAAAAACATAATTAAAGTCAAGGTTAACAATATGAATGTCAATATCCGTATAACTGATTTTATCTTCACTTGTGCCCTCATATAGGACTTCTCCACTAACATACTTTGACAATATTGTAAAGATAATGGGCCAAGAATTAACTAAACCAAACCAAAATTTAACGTGTAAATGAAAAGGAAGTCATACAAATTAAATACCAGGTATTGTAATAATGTAAAAATATTGCAGTAAACTAGTACAATATTCAATCTGAACAGTTTGTAGAGCTTCCTCTAACAAAACGTTTTAGAAAAGCTTTCAAGATGAAGCTAAAATAATTTGAAGTCCTTAAAAGTAAAATAAAAACTATTAAACAACAGAACTCTTGGACTTTCCCTTACAATTATATGAAACATTTATTTTTTCACAGATCAAAGCAGAAAGTGAAAATAATAAAACAAAGTATTAAAACAAGAAATGCAACCCACTAAATTCACTCCACAAACTTTTAAAATACAAGATTTGTAACTTACATTTGGACACGGTTCACAAGCAACATTTTTCCCTCCAAAATTTTTTAGGTAACGATATCCTGGTCGACAGATGCAATTCAAACCTGCACAAATTGAAAAAGAAAAAAAAAAAAGTCTCATTTCAAGTCATACAAGTTCATAATGTAAGCAGCATTTTTGAATGTGTAAAGACTTTCAAAAACTTTCCCCTAAAGTAATAACTTTCTAACAGGATGGTATCTGACTTGACTCATTGGGTATATATATATCAACTAGATTGTTGAATGGTTTACCACAGCGAAAAACTACTCACCAAACACCCATTAACAACGCCCACAGGATCATGCATGGGTCAAACCATTCCCTGCTGGCCACAAAATTTACATGTGCTTGCTGCTATATAAGAATTGATTTGAGCAGGATTAGCCCATTATGAAGTGCAATATCTTACCTAAGTGTAAATAATTTTAAAATCAACAGGTGTGGTTTCCATTCTAATGTCATGTAAATTTTGTTTTGGTAACATCGTATATACGGTAGAAAAAGGGTTATTTCAGAATTAAATGTCTAAATTACAACCTGTTTTTAAATATTTATATCTGCCAAAGTTCACAATCAAATGTAATAGTTCTTAGATAGAAAGATAGAGTATTATTTCACAAAACAGTGGACATGAAAATTACTATTTATAATCTCCCAAGAGTTACTTGTTGGAAATACATAACCAACTAAACCATCTGTTGAGCTGACAGATATTGAGAGACTCTGGAGTAACTGGAGAGGAGGTATCTTGATAACTGGTGTGTCAATTGGTACATGATTGCTGGATTGCTTGATCTTTGTCATGGAAAGCCGGAAAAGACACCACCTGCGCGTTGATACTCCAATTCTTTAATTAATGCTTTCTGTTACTCTTTCTTATTCCATCTTCCTCTCTGTCTATCTTTCAATAGTTTTAGCATTTAATAGTTACACCCTTACTTTCTTTCTTTTGAAGTATTCATTCTTTATACTATACAGCCTAATTACATACTTTTTATACGTGAGATTTATGACAAAAAGCTATTAAATTTTATGTTTTGTTTTCTTTTCTTTTGGAAGAGGCACACGTTTTGTGAGTTATGGCGCAGTTTTCAAGGTAGATGTTTCCATCACAAAAGCCAATATTTTGCTTTTTTTTCTTATGGACATTGTCCTTCTTTCTATCTTTTCAAAAGTACAATGCAACAATTATCCCCTTTTTTCTCTGTGAAAAGCCATTCCAAAGTGATACTTTTTCATGAAATCTACACAATAACTCTCACGAATGTGATGTTTTGGGATGATACTATTTGGGAAAGCGTGTCTGTAAATTTCCATGTACTGTTTCACAGCCAGCTCTGCCTCATCTATGTTACCATGAGTGACCAGAGGCATATGGGCTAAATGGACCTTCCTAAAGTCTTCATTGAGTTTGTTGTATTTGGATTCTATCTTAAATGCTTGGTTTGGCGTTTGATCTTGCTGTGTGTTTTTGGCAAAAGTATACATTATGTCTTTTGTTAATCCTTTGTATAATTTTCCAACAACATAACAATGGCAGCGGTTGCCAATAAATTTGCATTACAAATGTCTTGTTTGACTATGTTGTGTTTGTCTAATACTGACTGTAGAGCTTTAGTAACTGGTCCTCTGGTTTTATTTCTAAGCACCTATATATTTCTCAACTTATTTTTTACTCTAAGAGATTCTTTTCAAACTTTCTGTTTTCTTTTCTCTGGGCCCCTTCATCACAAAAAAAGATGCAGGATTTTATATTTTGTTTCACTTCAATAAATGGCATAACTTTTCCCCACCGTAGTCCATTTTATTATTTTACAATATAGGCCTAATTACAAACTTCCTTCACTGCAGTATTGATATATGCAAAGGAATATGATGCATTTACGTTAATAAGTATTTAAAATATCTTATTGATTTTTTTATTTTTTAAGACTTATGATTTCAATGAATTGATCATCCTGAAAAGAGTGGATCTTAGAAAGCTAGATTTCCATCGCTTTAGGGTCAAACCCTCATACTTGAAATAAAAACTAAAATAAGGTACAATTCTTTCCTTTAATTGGGCTGCAGCGTTTATTAATCGACTGTCTCAAGGTCTATATTTTAAATAGAAATCGGTTTCCCAACGGTTAGGCTATAATCAATTCAAAATTACAAATAAATCTATAGGTAATGCAATTTCATTAAGAGCTGTGCCACTTTGTTCAAAGACACAGGTTCATTTTAGCTTTTTAACACATTCGACACATTTGGATATAAACACCTATTTAAAAATCATTCGTAAGGTCTATGTTAGATTTAGATATAAATTTAGACTAATGTAGACAAATTTCTCTATGTCATTCTTTCATCAATATGGATTTTTAATATTTATCAACCTTTATCAAAAGATAGATTAGGTACCTTGAGTAAAGATTTCAAGTTGGAAACACAACCCTTTCTATTCAACAGCGTTGTTAGAGTCGCAATAGTAAAAATTTTATTAGAAAAAGAACGGCAGTTTTACCATCAGAGCTTTGCTGTTGCACAGTGGAATTTTCTGAACATGGTGAACATGTAAGTGTTGCAGAATTAAAAAACTCAGCACTCCCGTCACTGGATGATGAACCGTCTTTACACGCATTTGGGTTTTGGTATTTTGATATTAACTGTCCATTTGACAATAATATTTGAACGACAACAATTAGGACAAACGAGCATTTGACATGGAATGCATTTCTGGGCGCCATGTTGGTTGCCTGTAAACACATAAAAGTACCGAAGAGACTGTTGGTTAAAATATTTTTTTTATTATTTTTTTTCTATTAGATTCTTTATTGTCATAAATTATCAAGCTTCATAATCGCATGATTAATTTTTAACAGGAGAAGCATTTTTAAATTTAATTAAAGTCACACAAATTTTAGTACACCTGTTTGCCCATAAAAGGAGTACAGGCGTGTCCTTCATTGTGTTCTAACGGCTATAAGTACAGGAGAGGCTTCCGGTACAATCAGAGACTAAAGAAATGAAATATGGGAGACATCTCTCTCTCTCTCTCTCTCTCTCTCTCTCTCTCTCTCTATATATATATATATATATATGTCTACTTGTCTTATCTGTTGGTTCAGCTAGACCTAGGTTTGTGGCTGTCCCTTTCTAACCTATTTTCACCTTAATTCCCCTCAGTCGCTAGCATCATTATTTGGTCTAGCTCCGTCTGTTAAAGCCTCTATAGTTGTTGGCCTGCTTCTCTGTATCATACTACTACTACTACTACTACTAC
>RQTK01001010.1:19433-34329 GCA_003991915.1 Elysia chlorotica | reverse complement strand
AAAGACACATTTTTAGACTGGTGANATGGACGGGGATCGAACCCGCACCTTCTACTCGGCACCCATCGCCTTGCCAAGGCGAAGACCAGTGTGCTTAACCACTCTGCCATCGGCTTTCACAAAAATGAAAGCTCCTGCCACAGGGCTTTACACACGGACACGGCTTGCCTTGGCTGAGAAATCGTACTTTGCTGAGTTAGACCTGTCCAAGTTTTAATTACAGAAGTAGTAGTAGTATTAGTAGTAGTAGTAGTAGTAGTAGTAGTAGTAGTAGTAGTAGTAGTAGTAGTAGTAGTAGTAGTAGTAGTAGTAGTAGTAGTGGTAGTAGTAGTAGTAGTACTAGTAGTATAAAGAAAGGAATACGCACTGTCAACTTAGCAACTGAGGGACACAAAAAATCAAACACAACTAGAAATAGAAAAAATACATGTATACGTTACGCCTTTAATGGCTTCATCAGTAATAAAAACAAAAGTAGAGAATAGTAGTCTATTTTATACTGCATAGCGTAGGAGTAGGACTACATAGTACATGAAGTAACAAGGGGTGAGAAACATCCAACATCAGCAATATGTAGACCATGATATAAAATCTACCAGTAGTAGTAGACCTATTAGTAGATTTTAGGACAGGCACACCACTGAATTAATTAGGCTATAAGTAAATCTGGGATTTTTTGGTATTTTTCCACAATGGTAGAAGTAGGCTTTAAGTGAAAATGGCCAACCCTCGAGTTGTAATGCAGCGACACTGAATCGCCACTTAAAGCGAGCATGGTTTGTACCACTAGATCACTACGTTCCTTAATAGTATAGTGCAGCTCTCAAAACGATACACAATGTGTAAGCTGTCGGTCTTAAGCCGTCATCAGACAACAACAACAACAACAACAACAACAACAACAACAACAACAACAACAACAAACACAATAACAACAACAAACAAAAACAAAACAAAGAAATAAAATAACAAAAAATGACTTTTAAAGAAAACAAAAGAACATGTAGGCTGCATATTAATATTTCCCATGCAAAAGATAAAAAGATATGCATTAATTTAAAAAACCAAACAGATAAAAAGATAATGAAGATAAAATATCTAGTTTTGAACTATATAATTATTGTATTGTCCTACCTTGAGAGTACGGCCATTTTTTTGCGACACATGTGTTTCGAGCAGTTTTGTCAACCGCTCTCTTCGGGCGTCTGGCGTAATATGTATTAATACTAGTTTTTATCTATATCTATCTGCGAAGTTATCTTGGTGACTTTTTGTCTGCCTCTGAATGAAAAATATTTTTAAAAAATTATCATATATTTCATATCTTTTGTGTCTGCGGATGAGTCTATTGCTGAGGGTAGATACCGCATGTCGTGAAAATTTACCTAAAGATTGTGAAAAATAATTGCAAAAAGCTGCAAAGTCAACAGGAGTTACAAAAGGGTTGCAATTGGGATAAAAGTTGCGAAAAAAAAAAAGTTTCAATTTGCGATCGCAACTTTCCACAGGGGCAGTCCAACAAAACCAAAGCGAAATTGATGCACGTAACGCGAAGCGCTGAAAACATAAAACAGTAGGCACATGTCTTAATTTTTAGCCCTTTAGCATTTACAAAGAGGAAAAATGTTTTTCCTCGTCAATGCCGTTCTTCTCATACTTATTTTAAAGTTCTCAGTGTAGGTCTAATTTTAGAAAACGAAGTGTTAAAATAAAATAGCCAGGGCAGACTTAATTAGAGGAGTCTCCGTCTTATGTGATGGAAGCTGCGTCTATGAACCTCTTGGTGTCAATTTGTTAGGTCTGCTCCCACTCTTTCTCCCTGTTTTATTACACGTAACAATCTAAACATAATTATGCCACCGTCGTATCAGTGTCACCAATTTTGTTCATTATCCATCGATTTGTAAGTTTCACTGATTAAAAAGAAAACACAATTGAGTAGAGCCTGTCTCGGAGTATTGAAAACGCGTGGTCCCACCTTGAATCCGGAACTGGCAGAAGTAAATCGTAAAATAAGGGGAAGATCGAACTATTCGAAGTCAGGAGGAGAAGAAGGAGCCCTAAAATATGATACATAGACAAAATCAATGAACAGTCTAGAAGAAATAACTCAGAAGTATACACCCTACAGCAACACGGAAAGACAAGAAATAGTACAGAAGGCAGTGCAGACAGCAAACGTTTCTGCAAACAACGCTGAAATGATATTGATACAGTTATAGTTGAAGAGTGTGACCCACGATCACGATTCGTGCATGGCTGCTCGTGCTCGGGAATGTAACCCCAAATATCCCGATCAGAAATCACCCAGACACATGGAATCCATTATCCATACTTGGCGAAAGCGAAGCTATCTCTCTGCTACAAGTCCGTCTCATAATTCAAGGTTTTTTTTTTTTTTTGGCTTTTCGGCAGTTGCCCATTTTCATCCGATTCTTTGGCTTTACACGACATTGCCAGTTTGGTAGAAAATAGCATATTAATATTTGTAAACGCTTTTGGCTATCGACACAGAATGATATATGACATACAGTAGCTACGTTTTAACGAATAAAAACTTTAAATTGATGCATGTTAGACAAATAATTCAGGCATTGTTATGGAGAAAAAACTTTTTGTCATGTAAAACCCGGAAGTTTGGCCCGACAGAGCAGTAAAATTTACTACTGAGTACTGGCAAGAACAAAAAGCAAGCGGAATACTGGACTCAATCTCAAGCCGAAATAATGGCTTCTATGTGATGGACCACCACAACATCATACTTTCACACTGAATAATCTGACATTTTAATTTCAACTGAAAGCTGTGTTTGCAGAGATCAACCCATAGACCTAGCCGTTAATAAGTTTTGTGAGTACATGTTTTATCGCAATCTCGACTATGACTCTCCGCTTGGGAGAAATCAACACGTTCAAGATGGCTGATTTAGAAATTATAAATTCGCAGGGAATAGATCTAGACATGTGACGTATGACAAGTCCGACCTAAGCTAGATTTATATTTATGTGCGTGTGAAAATGTTACCTAAAGTTTTACAAGAGGGTTTGAGATCTTACTAGACAATATCTAGTCAAGATCTGAATGACTGAGTAAGTTCTACTAGATCTAGATTCTAGATCTAGATCTAGATTCTAGTCTCATTCTTAAAACTAAGACTCACATTTACTAATTTAGAAGCAAGCATAACATTTTCATCAAGAGAAATTTAATACAAAATAAATGTAGGATACATATTTAAAACAGTAATGAAAACAAGCTCTACTTTCCGTAACCAATAAAAAGTAGGAAAAAATATGTGGGCCTGTTAAGAAAGCCACTGTAATCCTAATAATACAGAGTGATATAAATTCTCAGTTTTGCTGTCAATACTAAATTGTGTTATTTCCAGCATGTATTTGGCCAAGCCAATGTCACTAAAACGTGTCCAAGTTATCTTTCATTATTTTATGATTTGACTCGGTTATAATTTCTAGTCTAGATCTTTATAAATTCTAGAATAGGGGCCTATATTACATTATAATAATAGAGAGAGAACTACTAAAATGAAGATTCATAAAAGAGTTAAGCCAAAAAAACCCCCAAAACGGCTGTTTATAATATTCCTAACTAGCCGCTCTCATCACATCACAAAACAAAAACAAAAAAACAGGCAGAGAATAATATGTTAAACTTTAAAAAAAAATGTGTACAGCCTGGCTGTCCCTCACATTTCACTACCAGCCTATTTTCAGATGAAAAATGAAGGCACATGATTTAAAACACTCATAATAAGATCTTCTATCCATGCTGCCCCATTATCAGTGTCACTGTCAGAATGAAAAGAATCGCCGTCTGATTCACAATCACTTCCATCAGCCTCTATCCACTGCAAAATACACTGGGAAGCCTCTTCTGCACTTATTCTACGCGCTGATCGGGAAGGTCTTAGTGTTGGTTTCATTGTTTGTCAACAATTTGCTTAGCAAGGCTTGGAAACAGTAATTTTTTTCTCCACAATCGCAAAATAAACAGCAAACATCAAATCCGACGCTATAAGTGACCCAGAAGCTATTTCTTTTTTATTTTGACCCTGGCTTGCCAGATTTTTCACTAGATTTAGCCAAGTAAAGTGCTAACTCGATCAACGCCCCCCCCAAAAAAAAAACCCAACAAAAAACAATACCATTACATAGGGTCAGACTTCAAATACTATTTTTCCAAATAAAAAAAACAAACTTGTAAACAAAAAAAGCAGGCTGAGAATAAAATGAAATCTTAATATCCAAGCTGTGCCTGAGGAGTAAAAAAAAAAGCAGGCTGGGAACAATACTTTTTAAAATTCTTTGACGGTCTAGCTGGGAATAATCACAGCCATCTTTATAAAGCTAGGCAAACCTGGACCTGGGACCTTTCTGTTTCTGGCTACCACTGTTATTGTTGTTGCTGTTGCTATTGTTGCTATTGTTGCTGTTGTTGTTGTTGCTGCTGTTGCTGTTGTTGTTGCTGCTGTTGTTGTTGCTGCTGCTTTTTTTGTCGTCGTCGTTGTTGTTGTTGCCCTGTAGAATTCTGTAGATCGGATTTTCTGCCGATAGAGCAGCTAATGGGGCGTGTTAAACAGCGCGCAATATGGAGTCTACAAGTTAATGTGATTTGACAGATGCACGGTCCATTAGTAAAGAGCGAAGCTGTTAGAAATACGGCACATTTTTATCCACACTGCACAGAATGGTGTTAGGGACCTTGCGATAACAAGACCAAAGCGAAAACAGCACATATAAAGACATGTCCAACGTCCCCTGGCTTTCTAATTTTTCATTTGTCTCTGTTTGACTCTCAGTGTAAATGTAGCTTTTTCTGCCCCTCTCTCCCTCTCTCTCTCTCCCTCTCTCTCTCTGTCTCTCTCTGTGTCTCTCTCTGTCTCTCTCTCTCTCTCTCTCTCTCTCTCTCTCTCTCTGTCTCTCTCTCTCTCTCTCTCCTCTCTCTCTCTCTCTCTCTCTCTCTCTCTCTCTCTCTCTCTCTCCCTCTCTCTGCCCTCCCTGTCTAAACCGTTTGAATCAGCCATTCATTCATCGCCCGGAACCAAGTAACACAATATACCGGCACTTTCTCTCCCAATCCACGGAATAAAACAAGGATTGATCGAACACTTTCATAATGCTCGACCGAATCACCCCCAACGCGCACTGATTTTAACACCTCACGAGTATAACGTTGACATATTTAAGCTTGGAAATTAATATTCATACTCTGTACCTTTGCGGTCTTTATTTCACTCGGGCTGTAAATCAGTTCAAAGACAGAGAGAATTAATATGTTCTGTCATTAAATAATTCAGCGCAAATAGATTTATGTCCCCTACCACACTCAATCTCCATCTCAAAATATGAATTCTCTTCCGGGTTGTGTTTAATAAAACAATATTTTATCGATCAAAGAAGAGTTGTCCCCTAGTTTGGAGCTAAGTTCACAAGAGGTATCCTATCCTATCCTATCCTATCCTATCCTATCCTATCCTATCCTATCCTATCCTATCCTATCCTATCCTGTCCTATCCTATCCTATCCTATCATATCCTATCATATCATATCTATCCTATACGGTGAGTGGCCCAAGATTAATGTCTGACAATATTTATATGATACTGCAACGACATACTACGTAAATACCAGGTCTTCCATTTTAGCAACTCATATCACAATGATTATACAACTATGCAAACTGACACTTATCTAACAAGTAATGGGGTGAGGTGGTTCAGTTGGGAGTTCGAACCTGGGACATCTGGTTATAAGTATCGCACACTACCTACTGAGCATCCTAGTTCATCGTTCAGTAGGTAGAAAGCCTTCTCTATTCAACATCAAAATATCAGAGGACTTTCGTTACAATTGTAAATTGTCAAAAGATAAATAATACATATTTTTTAAGTCACATCGGTAGTTTAAAGTTCTAGTGCTTTGTTAAGATTAGAAATCTTGTGAAATAAAACTCTGCAAGTTGAACAATAATTTAACGATTAGTGTCATCTGTGTTCATATCAAGAGTGGGGTTGGTCAGAGAATCATGATCAATCACATTTGAAACATCACAAGTCATTTAGTGGTTTAAAGATGCAAATTCATCAACTGCTTTAGGCATGTGACAAAAAGGTGTACATAATAATATACTGACATAACATAGTGTAACTTGTAGTTGTACATGTACTTGTTTTGGCTCTTATCATTATCTGTTTTAATTTTTTATCAATTTTATTCTAATTTCTCAGAGATAAATTGGAAACTAAAAAAGTAATACCATGAATATCAGCATAACTGTATAACAGACATCAAATATATTTAGTCACCAGTTTTTTTCTCAGTACTTAAACCTATGAGTATGACCACAATATCACAAGGATTTTACCAGGATTTCCTTGAAACACAAACAACAAAATTAAAAACAATTTTGAAATGATATCAAAACATACACAAAAAAATGCTTCCCTTTCACATTTCTTCAACCCATTAGAAATTGCCTTTAATGAAAATAATATTGCATTTCAAGATGAACCATACTGGTCTGAAGCAATCTGGGCCCCTTGTTTTCACTTAGTTTATAACTCTATCCATAACTCCCTCCACTCCAAAAACTTGTTATATATGCTTAGTTCTATTAATTTTGTCTAGCAAAGATTAACTTTCATACTAAAAAATAAAAATAAATGTCTTAATCACTTTTTAAGTTCTAGAAATTTATGAACTCCAATCCGACTGAGCAGTGTAGGTGCATGTTATTATATTGGGGTTCTGATAGTTGTGGTTCAGGAAATTATTTTAATTTACTAAGACACCATGATTCTGTCTAAGAGCACTTGGAACACTCAAAATATGGGGACCATTATAAAATGTGACCATGAAATAAAAATACTGAACTGGAAAATGCGTCTCTAAATTGAATACCGGTATCAGGAAGGAATCCTCACAATATTACCTTGAAGGTTTTAGTTAGATAGACCATCAACACAAACTCCCATTTCTATTAAGTCAGGATAATCATCCATTTTATTAATGCAATTTAATGCAGTCATTTTTTGTCCAGGAAAACTTGAACATTAATTCATAAAAGCATCTATTGTGTTATTATTTAGGTTAAACCACTCCTCATAAATTATTTATAATAAAAGGGGGCGAAATAACATAACTTTTATTTTCAATTATATTGGCAAAGCAACAACGTCTTAGCATTACATTTTGCAAATATGTGAAATTAGAGAGGGCCTATCGTTTTCTTTCTTTGCCATGCTCTCAAGTCTCATATCTTCTTTCAAGGCAACTGCTGGTTTAAGGATTACCGATTGGGAACTAAAAAACAAAAGGGGAAACAAGAAAAGCTAAATTTATATTGAGTATCAAATGAATACTTCGAGTCTACTCTAAGGGTCAGGGAATACATGTAATTGGATGAACAGAAGCCATACATTAGTATTATATCTTCTGAAATCTGATTAGAACTTAGGCTCACGCTGTCACAGTTTATGCACACTTTATTTCATCAACCTGTTTCATCAAAGAAAACCTCATTTCAGTATGTTCTAACGTACCAATTTCTAACATGTTGCAATTTTGTCCAAGGCACCTATGGTTAAAGTGTGCTGAGAAATGCGCAGACAATAATTTTATATTATAATTATAATAATGATTATTATCATTAAGTTATCCTAGATATTTGTAGAACTGCTAGTTATAGTATTAGTTTACTCTACTTAAAATGAAAGGGGGGGGGGGGGGGGGGGGGATGGGGAAAGTAAAAACGTGCATTGCACTCTTGGAAAAAATCTGTTGCTTACAGTATTCTTCAACTTCTTAATGAGATTACAGGGTATTGAGCAGTGAGTATACATGTATTTTATCTGTTCGTTACGTTTAAACTGCATAACTTCACTTAACAAGAAGACTTTCCTATAGTTGAAAAAGGTAAAAATGCCAGTGTATGGTGTATGTTTTTATTTCTTTTATTTGAAAATTTCTCTTTCATTTCTTGTTTTTCTAGTATTGATCATTTTCTCTTTTTCATGTTGGATCAGTTTTTTTACTTCTTACCATTGCTCTTACTACTACATTGTTTTTTTTCTGACTCATTTATTTGCTTCCCCATATTTATACCTGATGATTCTTTCCTTTATTATAATTTGCCTTGGTTCTGTCTCTCATCCACATGCTATTCTTGAGCACTGTTTATTGTTTACAAACCTTCATTGGGGGGAAGTAGAAAAATATAATAGATATATTGCAGCCACTAAAAAGATTGAAGAAAGACAGAAAGAGATGAGAGATGACCAAAGAGGTTACAGTATAGACAGGATAGTGATAACCAAAAGAAAATAATTTTAAATATTCGTGTGATTATGAAGATAGTCCAGAGAATGACAGATGGAGAGCAAGAGAAAGAAAAGTATATGAAAGGTGATTAGGGAGAGTAATACAGTGTGCTGATACTTTGATAAAGGGATAAAAAGAGCGTCAGAGTGTAACTAAGAGGTTGGGTGACAGGATTAAGCAAGAGGCTTCAAGCTTCCAAAAGGACCACTGGCACATCAACAGCTGAGGATGTCAATTTTTTTTTGTAATCGCTTTTTAGCTAAATGCTATCACACAACCAAAGATGCATTTCAGGGCTCAGTAAGTAAGATACATGATACATCTTATTGATATTCTGTATGATCAATGATAGGAATTATGAAAAGATTACAATGCACTGAACATACAGGCTGTTTTATAAGCATGACCCGGATTTATTCAGTTGAACAGAGAAAAATAGTTAAACTTGACACTTAATTTGAAGCATCTTGGCATCACGAACAACTAGCCCAGTTTGAATAGTACCCCATTGCCTCTATGGGCAATGTAAATAGTTTTCATTTTTTTTTCTCCTGTTCTTGAACATTTTTTAATGTCTACTGTGGACTAAGGAACCAACGCCTTCATCCGTCAGCGACATCATGTTAGAAGTATTGCTTGTAGTTGTACAATAGCTTGTAAAAAGTTGGACTGAGTGAATTGGGCCTGACCCATATATTTCCCCTTTTTCAGTGCTACATTTTCAAGGATCACATAGCAATTAGTTTTTTTTCCCCCATTAACCCAGAGCCCGTTATTACCGGTATACATTGTACTCGTATGGGTTTATATATTCATATAGCAGTCGTAGCAAATTGGACATAGATAAATAAGGGTTTTTTATTGGGTGCAGTGGTAAGTCTAGTCCAGGGGTACTATTAATCATTTTTCTTAAAGTGGTTGGCAAGAAATGTATTAAGTAGATGCTTGTGATTACATTTCATTGTATTGAAATGCGTTTTACAAAAATTACATAGTATATACCGTAGCCCATGCGCCATAACTGCATTCGACACGGCAGTGACTGAGTTAGTGCTACTTTCATTTTTCTACGATTATGCACAGTAGCCCTACTGACTAGGTACATCATCCCTTGAAGGTTTAATTTTACTTAAGATCTCTATAAATTTTCTAGTCGCACATGAGCCTCAGCAAAGTAACGCATCATAATATTGCCCAAGACCATGACAATGCCATTTGAAAGTATACAGGATTCTATTCCCTTACCCTCTTGTGATGCTTTTCAATGTATTTCCAAAGGCAGACGATTTACTAAGCTTTATGGAACAGCAAGTAATGAATCTGTAAACAATTTTTTACAAAATAACATTTTTAGTTTTTCAAATTGAATATAAATTATGTAATGCATGTGGAAATTCAAAGCGGGATAACTCTGGATCATAAGTGCCATGTTCCATGATTTAATTAACAAGAATTTTGTTAGGATAGAATCTGCATTGTTGAATCTTCTATCGAGGTTCGTAATGTCCCAGTGAAACCTTAAGTTTTTAAATTTTTTTATCTTTGGACACACTTGGCGCTTGTTAATCTCCAACAGCAACAGCTCTTGACTTTTAGGGGCATACATACTCTTGGGAGGTAGCCAGACTAAATTAGATGAGTTATTTGTTACTAAAAAGTTATGGATAGTCCGTTTCAAATGATTAAAGAATAGTCATCAGCACGTTGTTCAGGTGAGTCCCTTGTTATTAAGCTCCAGGTGAAAATATTAAAATTTAAAATGATTAATCAACCCAAAAGCTAAGACATACGTATACAACATTTCAACATAGCAATTTGCACCTCATCAATCTCGATATTGTTGTAGACCTACAGCTTTACACATTTTTTTTAATTTTTCACATGTATATGTACCGTTAAGGCAATCCAAAAACAAATGCGTAGCCTACTATTCGCTAAACACACACACACACACACAAACACAAGAAGCATTGGAGATTGGGGAAAAGGAGTACATGTACTTGCATTAGGCTTGCACGGGTGCGGTCTGGTTTGGATTATTTTCTATAATTTTACGACTGAACTCGTCACTCTACAGAACAATAGTACTAGTAGGCCTAATGTATAACTAAGCTTTAAAATAATGGTTCTCTTTTTTGCCAGGAAATAAATCCCATGTTACTTCTTAGACTAGTTTTACTATAGGCTTCTAAGTTCCATTTCGATCAGATGTCACAGTCTCGCATATTTTTGGTGTCAGAACTGGGATCTCCGGCTTCGATTTCATTGACTATTGAGAATTCCTTCAAACTTCATAATTATTACCTTGATTGACCATCATAAAAATAGTCAAGCATACGTATGCCTGTTCCGATACACATGCTGTGACGAAAAATATAGCAACCCTCCCCTTAACTAGTCTCGTGTTGTTACCGATGGAATTCATATGGTAAAATTGGTATAAAGGCAACGCCACTTTGCAGTCCCATTTTTCTTTGTCGTTGTTAATACTAATTAAATAATACACGTAGTGATGTACTTGATAACTTTTAAGTTGATGTAACTTTTGTGTGGGGGGGCGCAGTAGTCCTAGGCTAGAACATCAGCTTACGACAAAAGGAGATCTGTGGTTCGAACCCTGGCGATTTCGCCCCCCCCCCCTCCCCCGCTGGTTGAGTCGGTGTCAGTTTAATGTGAGATTGTGACTGGCTGAATCATTGTATCCGCTCCCTGTCTCGTGTGGGAAACATGTAAAATTGTCAGATGTCAGTCTTTGGGGCCGTCCACCATATAGCCTATATCGTGTAGACGTTGGACGTTAACCAACTCAGTTACAATGTACTTGTTTTGTCCCCTTCCCCGAGGATTTGTCCTGAAAATCAGGGTGCCAGGTGTCAGTGACAGGGTTTATTGTGCCGTTTACATAGTTGCCATTGTTGAATGTGGTATTAATTATATTAATTTGCTACCGGTATTAATCTATTATGAATTGGTCCCCTCCCCAGTTTATCTAAGCCACTGGTTAGCCATTATGATTTGCCTCCTTTTTACTTGAGCTCCTAGGAAAGCGTGTCTCAATTTCACGCTTTGTAGTTGTACTATTCAAAATGTAAAAAAATAAAAAATAAAAACGCTGGAGCTATTATATTAAAATGCAGTGCACGTGTCAGAAGCGTTACAAACACAGTAACAATAATTTAGAGTTTTGCAAGGTGATTTCATAGTTCAGCAACTAAGCTAAGAGTAAGAGTAAGACATTCAAAAGATCTGAGCTTTCACGATAAATGATGGAGGGGAAAATACAATCGTTCATACGTATACACACATTTCTACAACATCCATTTACGTATTATGAAGTTGTATTCGCTGACCGTGTCGCTGTTCTGACAAACGAAATGAAGAATAGGCCTACTGGCAAAACACCTTATCACACCCAATTGCAACATAACATACATGTAATTGTGAAATGACGCTAGGTTTCGATTTTGAATTAGAGCTGTTCTGGTACATACAAGGAATCGATTGATGCAGCCTCAGCATAACCTCCTCCTACTCCTAGTCCTACTCCTAGTCCTACTCCTAGTCCAAGCTCACCCAATTGAAAATAGACGTCTGTTCTACGTCTATAGTATTACGCCAGCCTCTTGACAGTCGGTGTTTCTTCGTTAAACCGGAAGAGCTAAACCAGTGTTGGCCAAGCATACCGGTAGTGCTACTGACATAGCACAGTATTTTAGTACTGATACTTTCTCGCGTGTTTCCACTTTAGATCTAACTAAGCTATTGATAGGCATAGTACCATATTGCCACTCTTTAATTTAAAAAAAAGCCCGCCCACAATCAGTAACAAATTACATTTAAGGTGCCAAATAGGCCTACTAGATCTAGTAATTAGCATACTCACCCAGCCCATTATAATTCTATCCATCAGTTTTATTACAGTAAATAATACAATGCCATTTTTGTGCTTGTACCGAATATTGTCAACCTGTCGCAGAGAACTGGAAAAGGAAAAAATATACTTTCTATACGCACTTAGGCCTACTGTGTAGACCATAGAAATTTAAATCTAAAATCAAAGCCGCACACGCAAAGAGACGAACTAAAACAAAAGATAATATTGAATTTTGGAAAAGATAAAAATGGTTAACGTGCAGGATATGGCATGACGTTTTCATCGATAGGAACAGAATGACAGACCACAGATGGACGAAAGGACTAAGGAGCCATCGACTGGTATCCAAAATTTAGGAAAAGGCCATAATGCAGATGGCCAGATGGGACTCGGTAAGATGGAAAAGAAAAAAACAAACTTGTACATATATATACAGTGTATGTACATTGTCTGGTATTGAGGTGGGTCTGGAAGAAAAGCAAACCAACCGGATGGTGGAGCGACAATTGTGGTGCCAGTGTACTCATGTTCAAATTTTTTTCAGATGGGGCTGAGGTGTGTGCTGAGGGCCTAGGTCTCGAGAAGGTTGAGTTGAAATTGGGCCATGACATGAAATCATGAATAAAGCACACAATTCCTACAAGTACAACTAGTACAAGTACAATATATCATATTTCGTACCGGTATTTAAACAACAGTAACCAAGAACGTAACATAATAAAACATATTTTGCACAACTTGAAGACTAAACGTTGATACAAAAAATAATTATATAATGCAAATCTTCACATAAATTTTACATTGCTCCCATCAGTCTGGAGCGCCAGTGACTGGTGGAGCACCAGAGGAAGTTTCTGCCACTGGTGCCAGTCTTGATCTGGCTGCGCCAATAAATAAACCGGGCGTGTCTAAACTGCACTACCGTATGTAAATGGTGATGCCCAACTCCCGTTTCCCACAACTTAAAAAAAAAAGTATAAGTTGCCAAAAATCCCACATTCGCCTACTTTCCTGTCAACAATGGTTGGCTTTTGCCCTTTTTGATTGGCAGCCGAAATTCATGGTAATACTAGTAATAATTTGATTATGTGAAAAGAATCGCGCTTATCTTATACTGTAGGCCTACTTTAGTGTTCTAGCACTACCGTTAGTGACTTATTACATATATTTATATCCCCCCGAATATGGATTAGTATAGCTCTAGCCTACGAACCAAGATTTAATCTAGATGTGACTTAGTATTTGTTGATATTCACATGTTTTACGAAGAGATCCGCCAGGCCCTCGTTACGGAGTGTTAGTAGTATTAGTATTAGTTGCTATTACTGTATTAGGCCTACTAGTACTACTAGTACTAGATTTGCGAGACAACTTTGGTTACCGATACGAAAAAAATTAAGAATTTACTGCTAATTTTAATGTTGAAAGAACAAACAAACAATCCAGCAACACAATAAAATATCGCCTTACATATAACCGGCATACATTACATGTATCATTGTAAATGTAATTGTATGCCTTGTAGAACGTATATTAACTATTATATTGGTTTGAACGGCTCGTTCTGTACACCACCCGCACGAGCGATCGTAGCGAAGTGCAACAGCTCAGAATCAGATAGTCAGAACAATCATGCTTTTCTGTTTTCTACACGATTATTGTAACCTAAACACTCCCATTATATTACATTACCGGTAACAGAGAAATAACACAGTTATAGTACTTATACATTGTACCAATAAATTTCATGTAGGCCCTACAGCGGAGCATAGGTTGCCTGGGCCGAGAGAATAAATCGCCGGAAAATTATGGTTTGCTTGATTCAAAGAAATGGACCTGGTCACATGATGTACAGTCCAAGGCTGTTTTACCCCATGGTGACAATAGTCTCTGCCTTGGTTTCCACACGGAAGCCCCAATCCAGCCACAGCATCAACCAGGTACATGCTGCAGTGTGGCTCTGGTCTATAGTATAATTCAACATTCTTTTTAGAATTAGAGATTTAGAGTACCAATTTCAAGTTATCTCGACTGAGCGAGAAAAAAAAGGCACGAGTAAACAACTAAAGTAACGCATGTAATGATGTAGTACCGGTACAGTTACGACTGCTGAATATTATTACTAGTATTAGTATTATTAGTGTCGGTCTTCAATTTCCCGTAATTTTACGGAGTTTTTTTTTTTTTACCAGCTAAAATGGTTGGCAGGCCTGAGTTCAGTAAAACTAAAAGTTCGTCAAGAGGTTGTGTCTTTTGATTCAATCATCAATGCATTAAGTTTAAAGTAAGAGTTCACTAAAGATATTGATCCAGTTGGCATCTCTGTTCGTTTTACTTAGATTAGAACATCAGGACAAAGAATAAAAAAAAAGCAGCAACTATAAAACTAAAACTAATAAAAGTGAAACCCGCAAACGGAAATTAAAATAAAATAATATAATCTACTTAATTAAAAAAAAACAACAACTTACTACAATGTAGTTATACTACATGTAGGCTACATACTACTGCTGCTGCTACTTTCCCTCCTCTTGCTGGTACGGTACTACCGTACTACTGCTGCTACTACCACTCCTTCTCCCCCTCCTCCTTCTACTACGGTACGACTACTACTCCTACTACTACTACTACTACTACTACTACTACTACTACTACTACTACTACTACTACTACTACTACTACTACT
>RQTK01001010.1:0-19238 GCA_003991915.1 Elysia chlorotica | reverse complement strand
TACTACTACTACTACTACTACTACTACTACTACTACTACTACTACTACTACTACTACTACTACTACTACTACTACTACTACTACTACTGTACTACTACTACTACTACTACTACTACTACTACTACTACTACTACTACTACTACTACTACTACTACTACTACCATCACCGTATCAAATGACACTGACGTTTGTGGTTTTTTAAGTTCTATGGTGTCTTGCAACGAAGTGATATACATGTACTGGTAACGTATTAATTTTGTTCTTGTTGCGAAATCTTAGTAATACAATTTTCTGTGCATAGTTGGACAATTCTTTCTTTAGTTTCTACAAAAGGCCACAAGTGGGGAAGATGTGTGTCATAATTCATGCCTTTGGGCTAAAAGCATTGAATTTCACAAGTTACCGTAAGGACGTGTTAAAGACTTAAACGATTAATTAAAAGTACTATATTACAGTATTAGGGCAAGTTGAATTTTTTCCCGGAAGCCCGTAAATCTTTGACTTGTCATATTTTTGTGAGTATTTGAGGAGTAATTTCGTATGTTTTCACTTCAGACATAAAGAAACCAATTTTGATTCAAATTGTTTGATTGATTAAAATGCAAAAATGACACTCTGATGAAATTCATGTAAAAACTAAAATTCTATTACAAGATAGCCGCCACCTCAACAAAAAATTGTACAAGTACCGTACATCATTACATGTACCCCGATATGAAGTAGCCTGTTCATATCTTTTCAAAACTTGACACAAAAACAATGTAATAAAGTCTTTCGGTACGTTTAGGGACATAAGGAACCTTTATAAATTATAAATATTAAACGATGAAATACAAACTGAACACAGGATCTTTCTATTGTATTGGTGGTCGCAATTTACAATACGGTACGGTAATTGTTGGTGGCATTGTTGTCATGGTTTTCATACCACAGAGTGCTGTACAATACGTTCAAAGGTTTCATTGATAAATGTGCAGTCCCATACAGCCTCTATTGCATCCACATCTCAATAATTCAGAACAGGATAGTACCGCTTCTGGGAATTGTGACCACTGGCTGCTTACGTTGGTGGTATGCTGTCCATAAATCAGTTTTTTGGTACTGGTAGTGGTACTGAGGTAGTGAACAATTTGCTTTCTTGCCGAAGTACAAGTACTACTACATGTACTACAACAATGTTCTAAAACTTCAGGTTTTTAGTTTTACCAGTGCCGAACGCGACCCAGATTTTGGTCTCTTTGTGTTCAAGACACTCAACGGTCACCACCGCCAGGACAATCGTGCCTGTCCACAGCGAGCAACATTTTTTTTCTTTACCCTTTGTTTTCTGGCTCAGATCGCCCAGTAGCTGCACGAAGGAACATCCTGGTGTCCACATTTTCATATGTGGATGACGCTCGAGATTAAATATCTTGGTGAAGTCCTGAACGTATAATGTAGACGTTCTTCTTAGTTCTAGTTCAAACAAAAAAATTCTGTACCACCTGGTACCGGCTGCCAAGATGTCCATACGTTTGCATGTAAATGATGTAGTATTGTTAGTCTCATTACTCAAGCCCATCTGCCAATTACTTGAAGTTGAAACTGTTTTGCAAGGTTCAACACGCGTCTTTTTCGACTCTCCCTAACTCACCCTTGAGTCTTTCAGTTCCAGATACATACGTACATCCCATAAGATGTTAATCCTGTTAACGTTTCGCAGTTGTTTTGAAAAAAAAAAAAAACGTATAAAAAATGTGAAGCATAGTCTTTGAAATACTTCACAATCACACCCGTGGTTTTGAGCATATTGATGATGAAGGCAGCACCATCCATCATGATGAAGCCAACCAACAGGAGCCCCCCCCCCCCACGTGTGCAGAAGTTTTCTATTCGAAAGGATCCTATTTTGTCTCGAACCGAAGCTTTCTAAGTAGGAACCAAGAGATAGACCAGCTACAGAGTGAAGCTTGAATTTATCGACGCTTTAAAGAACTTGAAATCCGCGCTGATCAGCTTGGTGTGAACCCCACAGGGTAGACGCCTAGATCATAGTAGATGCTGATCATGACGTATGGCGGCTAGGCAAAATTAGCCTAGGCTACTGCATCGTCTGAAACTAGTGCAAAGGTACAATACAAATACATGCAGTACAAATTATTGATGAGATTAAAATTATTTAAAATTAAAATAATGAAAATTAAATGCCCACAATACATTATTTTTTTTAAATTTTAGTTCAAAATCAAATTCTGCCCGTGACGTCCTCTTAATTTTTTGACGCTGATTACAAAAATCTAATTGGTTTTGTTCTATGTGAAGCCCACGTTCCGCTATGTCCATTTAAAAAATCGCCTTAGTCCAGCCCGTGACGTCACACATCCAATGACGGTGGTCGCGGTGAGCCCATCTCATGTTTTCAGCGTCGATAAGAATTGTTTCTCCATTCTTATAAAGCCGAGGCTGCCGAAGCCAACTTATCATAATATCAATATCACTTATCAGCGCTCACAAGGAGCGGTGACTGTGGGGCTTGTTGATTTTTATAGGGGAATTCTTATTCTGATCGGCGCTCATCAGCTTTCGGCTTTCACCCTGTGGTCGCCCATACACCCTCTACTCGGCACCCATCGCCTTGCCAAGGCGAAGACCAGTGTGCTTAACCTTGGCAAGGCGATGGGTGCCGAGTAGAAGGTGCGGGTTCGATCCCCGTCCGTGTCATTTGTCTAAAATTGTGTCTTTGTCTACTTCAGTACTTGTCTTATCTGTTGGTCTAACTCTAAGCTAGACCTAGGTTTGTGGCTGTCCCTTTCTAACCTATTTTCACCTTATTCCCTCAGTCGCTCGCATCATTATTTGGTCCCTAGGTCTAGCTCCGTCTGTTAAAGCCTCTATAGTTGTTGGCCTGCTTCTCTGTATCATTATTCTTAGTCTTACATTAGCCAGTGACACCCGTTCCTCTCTTTTTCTGCACAACACTGAGTGATACTTAATGCTTGTACATGTACTATTGAGAGAGATAAAGGAGTCACCTTTTCAACGGGTGTTAGAGCATCGGCTTCCGACGCAGGTGGTCCGTGGTTCGAGCCCAGGCGATTTCGCTCCCTACTGGTTGGGTCGGTGCAACACCCAAGCAACACAGATGCCAGCTGAAGCACGTGGTACTGGTAGTACCACGATCAAGGTCGGCGGTCAGCGGGGAATCGCTCTTCGCACATAATACACGCGAACCTAAATTCTGGTCAAAGTCAAAGTGTGCCCAGTGGTTATGCGCATAGTTAAATTTTCAAATATTTAAAAAACTAAGCTTATTTCATAAATCATTTTTATTGTGACCTTATTTTATTACTGTCTGGCACTAAATACACTACTTCAAGTACTTGGGTCTATACAAGTTTATAAAGGCATATTAGAGAAAAGTGTCTTTAAAGTTTTGAATCGAGAGCCGGAAAACAATGGCGGTCGTCCAACACAATCATTGATCAAGTTTTGCCTCCCCGTCGCAAAACACAAATTGTCGGTCCATCAACGGGAGCTAGTTATCCGTCATGCGACAACCGGTTTATCTCCAGGAACGAATAACCACTAAACATGGATCTCTGCATATTGTCTGTGCCTGTGTCCGGTATGGACATGTATACTATGAGACTATGACTATGAGTTGGTATAGTCGCACCTTAATGTGATCGGCTGAGACAGTACATAATACTTGTTGTAGTCTCATCCTTGCCCTGTCTCCTGTGTGGCAGCACATATGCTAAAATTGTCAGGCGTCAGGCGTCAGTCTTGGGATCCGTTCACAATACAGCCTATGTATTGCTGACGTTGGACATTAACATTTTTTAAACCAACTCAACTCAACTACACCTTTTACTATAGTATTAGTACTAATAATTAATGAATACTCACTAGTACTAGTACTACATCAGTACATGTACTAGTGTACACAGTAATGTAATTGACTGTCTACTCTTTGGACATATTGTGCACAATATAGCCGTTACTGTGCAGATGGCCGTAAAAACTCAACCTAACCCCTTTACTTTGTGAGATAATATTGAACAGCCCCATAGCCGTACTCAATGAATCGCCAGCTGGTTTTATTTTACGGGAGCGCCGACCAAGAAACGAATTTTGCACATCGTATAGTTAATTACATTATAGTATACTACATATTTTGTGTAGTGGCACGGATCGACAGCTTTAGTTTAAAAATAAAAATTAAAATCCTCTGGGAAAAGATTTACAGACTTTACACAGCGTCACCGAAGAGTTTTATTTTGGTTAGCCGTTTACAGCTTTAGAAAATATAACTTAATAAAGCGTACAATGTTTTTGCCAAGTTATGATTTTTACGAAAACATCGATCAACCGGTACGTAGAAATAACGGGGACTTTTGAATGTCAGTTGTCACGCAATGGCGATGGTTCCGTTGCTGCGGGTGCCGTTGTAATGTACGCACTGCTGTGGTGTAATGATTGTTGTTGAAACTGGTTTCTTGTCAATGTTATTAATGCTTATTAATGACTTGACTTGCTATTCCTTTATGTATCTTTTTTCTCGAATCATCTGACCATTTGAATTTTTTTAAATTGTAAAAGTTAGCTATTCTACTAGCTATTTTTACTTTTAGTTAACCCATTTTTAACACCCTGCTTTGTCATGGGTGGTCTAAATTTACGACTACCCTACCACTTTTTATCAGTACCAGTACGGTACCGTGGAGGCTGGCGTAGCTTGCTATTAATGCTAAGGGTTAAAATCAAAGTTCTTTATTCTAAATTGTCAAGTAGTCAGGTCACATTTCTGCTATTTTTACTGCATAATGTGAAGATCGCCGGCCGATTTTTACTATATAAATTATAATTGTGCACTAATGCAGTGAGTATCCCGTTCACGATCTGGTTTGGACTACGTGTCTCTAGACATATAAGCCTAACACTAACAGCATTATTTAATAACAAAAAAGTTGTCCAAATTCGATTTTTCGGATTATATAATATTTTCTATTTTAAGTCTTTATCATGCGCTCGACCACGAACTGCTCACTTGGGTTAATCAGACGATACTTTGTAAATCAAGTTACGGTCAGCTGAGTGACTTAATTTACAGTGGTGTACAACTAGAGCGGCACCCGGGAACATACCATACCGCTATGGGGCCCTTTACAATTAACAGTTAATTCACCCACAAAGTTTCGGTTGAACTGCCAAGCCTTCGATCTAAGTCATCGTTTGACTGACTATTTGTCGATGAGAGAAGATCCGTTCACACTGTCAGTCCATAGACTGCCGTTGCTACTTTGCGCGAAATTCAAACGTCAACAAAATGGCTGACCCTAGCTACACGTGTACTTGTGTGATACATGTATAGCAATAAACTGCACATCCAGACATTGTATCACATCAGTAGACCATGAGCTAGTCCTAGTATATGATCTACAATAATGTTATACATGTACATGTAATGATGTAGTAGGCCTACTGGAAAAATAAAACGGCTCTGATTTCTGAGGATTTAGGTCTACATCTAGTTCTAGATGTTTATATTGAACTTAGAAAGTGGACCTGCTGAAAGTCAACGTTCACCCAGTTTCCAAAATGCAAGGATGGGCCACGTGGGAAATGGCGAAAAATCAAAACAAAATACAAAAGTATTTCAAACCTCGTAGTTAGGCATTATTCAATTTTATTGGGCCCTTTCCGCTAGAATTTTTTTTACCGATTTTGAGTCGCTGATCACGAATATGTTATTTGTTTTATGATCCGAGAGCTAAATTTTTTTTTCCTGACTGAATTTTTAACGCCGCCTATAGCAAGATCATAGGCGCCGCCATGTCATCACCCAAGGTGACACGTACCACAGTCCGCTGGCAGGAAATTATCTAGCGTGGCCAGATATCTGGGACCCGAGGAAGGAACTTATGGATATCGAAAGGGTTTCTCGTTAATTACACACACAGTTTTATCGAGAAGTTTTTGGGATTCCCATACTTTCTTTGATATCTCTCATTTTGCAGATGAATTAACTGTTAATCTAAATGGCCTCTTACTACTTCTATTAAAAAAGTATATTCTAATTCCAGCCAGATAAACAAAAGAGTGGCACTGCTGCAAGAAGCAGTGATGCAAAAAGTCATGTTGAGGGCCCGGCTATACAAAATGCAAACTCAGTCCAACTTAAACTTAGTAATAGTATAGTATACATGTAATAAAAGCAGCTCCTAAATTTAGTCCCATAACAGAGTGCTCGTATGAGCTCGCCAACAATGTAGACTAGAAAATACTGTACCGTGTGACCTCTTGTTCTTAAAATATTTACAAATACAAGGTGGTCTTTAAAATAGGGTATTCACCGGTGTACCATTCCTAACGTGACGTCATTTGCTTCGGGATTCCAGCAGAGAAACTTAGATCTACTCATCTAGGACATAGATTAGATCTACGTGTAAATGAGAGAGAGCTTCGGCATGTCAGACGCACATTTTATGAAACTTGGTCAACTTGTGATTAGATCTAACAGTACACTAGTAACAGTGCGATGTCGGTATAGCCCATCTTCAAAAAAATAGATAAATAATAATCAAGAAATTAGAAAGAGCGGAATTTTGTTTAACGCACAACGGACTTGAAATTGAATGCCCCATTGTTGATCCAAAACACAAGAAAAGGAAACACACGAAACAATAGTTACCGACCTACGCATGCTGAGTTTTCCGATGACCCAGGCCAACATAAGTAAAAAAAAATTGCCCGTTGTCGGCAAGGGACTGAATTTGCCGCCTATGAACGGCAGTCTGAGTATCGACAGTCGGCGCTTTTGCTGCTACTACTACATGTACTGCTAGTGCTTTAAATTTTCATGTTACTTGAGTTTTGGGGCCGTAAAAATTAGCTGACCGGCAGCTCTAATTCTAAAAGAAATGAAAACAAACACAACGAACCCCCCCCCCCCCACACACACACACACTAAAAACCCCCTCAGATGGACAACACAAAGCAAATCCCAACAACAAAATAAACAGCCTCTGTTATGTACGGTATTAGTCTATTACATACCGTAGTTAACTAATTTCTTGTCTTAACACTGATTAACACTCATTTGGCTAATATTGCAACAATGGATGTTTTTAATTTAATTTTTAATCACAAATCTCCCGGCTTATGACGTTTTATGTCCATTTTTTTCGTTTTATCATTACCGGTACTATGTTTAACCCGAAATTGAAATTAAACGCCCCTTAAATTTCGGTTTAAACTTTAAACGTGTTCCAGTTCCACTGAATAAATGAACTGTGTGATAACTGATACACCCAGTTGTCAGGTGTGGTAGATCTA
This sequence comes from Elysia chlorotica, assembly GCA_003991915.1. NCBI lineage: Eukaryota > Metazoa > Mollusca > Gastropoda > Plakobranchidae > Elysia > Elysia chlorotica. The sequence continues at coordinate 11,921 of RQTK01001010.1, read as the reverse complement.
TATAAAACACCCAGTTTTCAGGAGACAAGTTTAGTCAATGTTGTCGGGAAAAGGTTATGGATTAAAGACCCATGGGACCTCTTATTCTTATTAATCTTAAGTCACCCCCCAGGTATTTAGGCCTATCGATCGACGATTCGCTTAAAATTAAATTATAATATGTGGATGGTTTTGTTTTGTGTGTATGTCTAGCAATATTGAGACAGAAAGAGTTTCAAAAACTTAACTTTTACTTTTAGTTTTAGTACAACTTGCAATCCACAGTGCGTATAGACACTCAGTACATACATGTACGTACACTGTACATAAAAAATAATACCGGGTAGGGAAAAAAGCGTTTGCACTTTTAATTGCAACAAGTCGGGCAAAGTGGCAGTTTCACTTTAAAAAAATAAGGTGCTATCATTATCAATCAATTATATCTAATTCCTCGGCTTGATTACACAATAAAATGAAAAATATAAACTTACAGTTACACTAAAACTAAAAGTAAAATTACTTTCTGCAACAACATCGTTAATAATAATAATGATGATGATGATAATAATAATAATAATAATAATAATAATAATAATAATAATAATAATAATATTAATAATAATAATAATGTAATAATCATAATAATAATAATAATAATAATAATAATAATAATAATAATAATAATAATAATAATAATAATAATAATAATAAAACAGTTGATAATAATAATAATAATAATAATAATAATAATAATAATAATAATAATAATAAAACAGGTAATTATTTACAAAGCACCATATTCACAAAACTCAACTCATGACGCTTTTAAAGGCGCAAAAAAAGAACATGGCATAGAATATAGGTAGGCTACCTAAGAAGAATCTTTTTACAGAGGTTCTATTTTTTTACGAAGTTTTATCAATCAGAATGTGAAGTAGTGCAGGCAATTCACTAAGATACATGTATAGTGAAGCATGATGATAAAAAACTGACCTGTCCTCTCTGGATTTATGTTGGCAAAGAAAACCATTTTTTTCCTTCACAAGCCAGGTCCTTACACACTTTCATTCCAGAAATACTCTGCACTTTAATATTTATCAGTCTGCACTCTCTTAGTTACCTTAGTCTAACCTAGATCTCACTAGTTCTATATAGTTATAGCCCTTACTGTGCTGACAAACAAACTTAAAACTCTATAGTTCTAACAATATATAATCAGCAATTCTTTGAGAGATCCTTTCTCAGGTTCATCATGGGCCGTTTTAAAAAGTAAGATACAAGATAATTTGAGGATCTTCACCTTCTAAAATACATACTACTTAAATTCCCAAGAAATTATTTATCCATTCCCTGCAAAAGTTTTTACTGAAATTTATATCTGTATTAATATTGTGCAAAAGTGGATTTAGTCAAGTGATGAAACCTTGTTAGAATGAGCAAATATTGTAGATCCTGATATATTTAAATTACTTTGCTTGAGATATTATGTCACTTTTTTGTTTTTATCAGACGGCGTTGACTGCAAGTGAGGAGGAGAAGAAAAGAGCCCTCACACGGGAGAGAGAGATAGAGCGTGCCATGTTGCAAGGGAAGAGCATCCATGACGCTGTCAGGGATGGAGATCTGGAGAGAGTTAAGGATCTTTTGCATCACTTCCCAGAGATGAGAGAGTGAGTGTTTGGTTTGATTGTTCGTGTGAACTTCTTTCCATTCTTTGTTTTCTACCATGGTACCGGTCCTGTCCTCACTTTGCTTAACACCATGCAACCATCCTTGTCAGAGAAACACATGATCTTGAATGTTGTGTACCTGGATTGGAAGGCAGACATGAAACCAGAATGTAGACCAAACTGATCGAGCTCATTAAAAGCGTCCATTTCATCATAATCCATTGTTCTTGCCCTTGCTTCACAGCTGGACCTTTCAGTTGTTCGAGGCTTACATGGGGGAGTTGGGATACATGAACTTGGCACATTGAAGAATATGGAAGGTGGTACGTTGGGAACCATATGTCGGCCACGTCGAACCTTGGGGACATCATCTGGAAAATGTTTGGCACATACTCCCATGTTAGGCGTTATTTTGGCTGAATCTATCAGATTTGGTAGAGCGACCAACCACTTAGCCAGCTCTGTGCTTTCTTTTGGGAAGCCATAGATGGGGACTGTCGCTGACGATGACTCTCCAGAGTTTCCAGGCGCAGTTACATCTCTCAACTCACTAGCATAGTTGGCTTTACAACCACCCACGGAGCACTTCCTCACCATTGTTGCTCGTGAAAGTCTGAAACACACACTGGAGTGAGTTATCTGAAACACAGGGACAAAAAAAGACATAAGACATAGTGATTGGTGCATTTTAGACGACTCTGGCTTTGACAGTTCACAACAGAACTTAGAAGAAATCCTGCAGTTGGTGGAAATTGTCGGTTAATGGTCTCTCTCTCTCTCTCTCTCTCTCTCTCTCTCTCTCTCTCTCTCTCTCTCTCTCACACACAGTCATGCGAACACACGAAATGGCACAAAAATTGTAAACAAGTAGTCTACATATAAATTTATGTCAAACAGCCCCCACCCCCTTTCCACTTGTTAACTATAACGACTCCCCTCTATTCCTTAACTGTTGTTATTTGTAAATTTAAAGTTATAGCCTTGCAAATTCAATTTTATTAATTTAATTCAATCCAAAGCAAATAATCTCTAGATCTAGATCTAGTCTATTTTCGTAAGCCTTATTTTAATTAGTCAGTTCATCAAAATGCAAGCTATTGCCATTGCTATCAGTCAGTGTAAACAAACTTCACATTCATCGGCCTCGCCTCAGTACAGTAAACTACGATCTCAAACCTGTGTGATTGTGTGGTCGAGTGCAAGGGCGGCTCGTGCCTTTGGGCAGGGTGGGCAGTGCCCGACCTGTCTCGCTAAGAAGGGGTTGTTTTACAAAAATACAATGTACAAAATAATATTACGACAAATATTAAAATCAACAATAAATGTATTCGTCAGATTCGGCAACTAAAAGAGATAAAACCATAGTACGCTCGTTCCGGGCGCGACGTGGTTTAGACCTACGTCAGCGTAACTCTGTTATAAGTTTCAACATCTCAGTGCCGAGTAGAGTCCCCTTTCACCAAGGTGGGCTAATGTGAATTTGCCCAACCTCCTTGCAGCGTTCCTCAATACATAAATTGGACTTTGACCCTAACGCTTTCCATGTTTTATAGTAAGCCAAGTGGGGCTAGCCCGACCTGGCTAATTCTTCTGATATCTTGAACCAAATTCTTTCAGATTTCTTGAAGTTATCACTCTAGGCCTCTGTATTGATTCGAGCAAATATTTGATAGTTAGTTTAATTTAAACACGTACATGAGACCCCCTATTAATATATAATCATTATATTTATTGATTTTAACCAACAAGTTTAAATGGGCCAAGGCGGTGTCATTTTCAGGCATCTAAGAAAATTTGGGTTGCCGTCTATCCACAGTTCACAGTCCTACACACACACACACACACACACACACTCCAACAGACAGTATTAGCCTAGAATCTCTGGTTCGACCGTTCTCAGCCTTTCACTTTTTTGTTTTCCTTTTTTTTAGAGTGTGCAATTGTTGCATTGAGAAGTTGTGCAATGCACTTTCACTTTTCAGTAATTGTTGTTGTCAGTATTGTGGGATACTTATCAAGAATACTGTAATTATTTGGGTTTTTTTTTCATTGTGATCTAACTAGAACTAGATCTAGAATCTACTTACTCGCACTGGCTGTATAAACAGCACAGCAGTAATTCATCGCTGAGTATCCGGATTTAAATTAGAGAGTCATTGATGATACGTTTTAAGACTCGCCGAGCTGAGCTCCTTTATATAAATAATGATCAACGCCGCTCTCACAAAATACGTAAGGAATGTCATCATCATCATCATCATCGTTATCATCCTCGTCGTCGTCGTCGTCGTCGTCTTCGTCATGGCCATGGTCATTGTCATTGTCATTGTAATTATTATTATTATTATTATTATTATTATTATTATTATTATTATTATTATTATTATTATTATTATTATTAATTATCGTGTTGTTGCAGAAAGTAATTACAATCTTTTTGTGTACGGTAATCTTATATTCTTACGTTTGTCGCGGAATAAGACATTTTTATTGATTATACTTTTTTTTTAATATAGTAAAACTGCAAATTTGCCCATGAGTTAAGTCGAATTGGTTTAGCGTCCAACATCAGCACTGTATAGGCTATATTGTGGACGGGCCCCAAGACTGACGTCTGACAATTTTATGTGCTGCCACACACGAGACAGGGCGGGGATACCATGACTCATGTCTCAGCCGGTCACACTATACTGACACCGACCCAACCAGTAAGGAGCAAAATCGCCAGGGCTCGAACCCATGCCTTTTGCGTCTGAAGCCGATGTTCTACCCCATGGCCACCCCCTCCCCCTCCCCACGTTGCACGACTTGTTTTTTAAGGCACGAGCCGCCACTGGACACACACACTTTGCCCGACTTGTTTTTTAAGGCACGAGCCGCCACTGGTCGAGTGTCATTCGAACAAAGACTGTTCGGTTCGTCAACAAAACAAAGAAGTTTTGTTTAATCTAACTAAATTTATAAATCTAGCTTTAGATACTAAAATCCAGATCTAGACAAACAGTTATCTAGAATAAAACACTCACCTTAAAGGCGAAATGGTGTGATGAAAACAACTTCTTTTCGATCCTTGATGTGCAAAACAAGATTCGTATTTTCCGCTGCCAAGCCTGAATGGCGGCTGGCGGGCATGGACTGCTGTTGCTGCTTTGCGCGAAATTCAAACGTCAACAAAATGTCTGACCCTAGCTACACGTGTACTTATAAAATCTTATACTTATAGCAATAAACTGGACACCCATACATTGTATCACATTAGTAGGCCATGGGCTAGTCATAGTAACATTAGTAGGCCTACTGGAAAAATAATACGGCTCTGATTTCTGAAGAGCTAGATTTAGATCTGGATGTTTTATGAAGTGGATCTGCTGAAACTTTCACCTAGTTTCCAAAATACATGTACAAGGATAGGCCACGTGAGAAATGGCGAAAAAAAAAACAAAATACAAAAGTAGGTCAAACTTGGTAGTTTGGCATTATTGGGCCCTTCTAGCGACAATTTTTTTTAATACTAATTTTGAGTAGCTGGTCATGAATATATTTGTTTTATGATCCGAGAGCTAACATTTTTTTTTCTGACTGAAGTTTTAAGGCCGCCTAGATCAAGATCAAAGGCGCCGCCTAGTCGTCAGGAAAATATCTTGCGTCGCCAGATATCTGGCACCCGAACAAGGAACTTCTGGATAAATTATAGAATTAATTCTCGTTTACAGTGACAATTTACACACACAGCTTTATCGAGAAGTTTTTGGGATTCCCATATTTTTCTCTGATATCGTTCATTTTGCAGATGAATCAACTGTTAATCTAAACGGGACTTAAACGAGAAACTGGGTGCGAGTTTCAGCAGGTGCACTTCATAAGTTCATTATACATGTATAAACATCCAGATTTAGATCTAGATCTAGACCTAGCTCCTCAGAAATCAGAGCTGTTTTTTTCTTCCAGTAAGCCTAGTATAACATTATTTTAGTTCATATTCTAGCACTAGCTCATGGTCTACTGATATGATACAATGTCTGGGTGTGCGGTTTATTATTGCTATATCACTCAGTCACCCAAGTACACGTGTAGCTAGGGTCAGCCATTTTGTTGACGTTTGAATGTCGCGCTAAACAGCAACAGCGGTCCATGGACTAGTGACAGTGACAGTGAACGGATCCTCTATCAATATCATCGACAGTCAGTCAGTCAAACGAAGTTAGAATAGATCGAAGGCTTGTGGATGAATTAACTGTTAATGTAAAGGGGGCCTTAGGGTCGAAGTCCGATTTTTTATTTCTAACTATCAAAGTATCAGGCACTAGTTTTACTATTACTAGGAGTTCACACTAGCCCACCTTGGTAAAGCCACTGAAGGGGTCCCTACACGGCACCGCTGCTCTCCGCGCACTGATGTATCATGTAGATCTAAAGACTAAACCACGCCCGAAAAGAGCGTAGGCCTTCTAAAAGTACTATGGTTTAATCTCTTTGTTTTAGTTGCAGATTCTGACGGATACATTTATTATTGGTTTTAATTTTTCCACATAATATTATTTACAATGTACATTGTATTTTTGTAAAGCAACTCCTTTTTACTTTATCGAGATAGGTCGGACACTGCCCACCCTGCCCAATACCTATTTTTTACTCGGGTAAATGCAGGTCTGGTTGTGATGCAAGTTGTAGTACTGTAGTGCATTTCATCATAATCAGGTCGATCCTTAGTTTCTCTTTTAGTATTAACCATCGATTCATCTTCCTAAAATCCGGAACCGTCCAAATTCTTTTCCTTTTCTGTCTGTCTCTCTCCGTTCATGTGCACTCTGTCCACGTGGAAATTTGTGATTGAATTGTACAACAAAATAACTTAAGCCTCATGACTAAACAGTTGCATAAAGTACATAATCAAGATACACTGTAAGTGTAAGTGTAACTTTTTAGGAGAAGGGAGGGTGATGAGGGCGAAAGAAAGAGAGAGGGACAAAGGAAACGATAGAGAGAGGGGGTGAAACAGAAAGAGAGAGAGAGAGAGAGAGAGAGAGAGAGAGAGAGAGAGAGAGAGAGAGAAGAGAGAGAGAGAGAGAGAGAGAGAGAGAGAGAGAGAGAGAGAGAGAGAGAGAGAGATATCCTTGCTAATTGAAAAAGGTTGACTTTTTCATGTTCATGACTCATTCTCAAAATGTCGTATCTATTTGAACTTTGAAGTATTTCTGAATATCGCGTGATAATTTCAAATTGTGATTTTATAATACATACATAAAGATTTGTGTTACTGTTATAGCCCAAGGGTGGTGTAAAATAGTTTTTAAACTTAGATAGCTAAGACATTGAAGAAAGTACTTTACAAAAGAGTTACCAATTGATGACACAAACGTAACCGTATGCCTTTGTTATCTAAATCTCTGATGTGCTCCCTCCCTCACATTAAAACAACTCTGATATAACGGCACAAACTGGACTTTTTCAAAGTGCCGTTATACCAGAGTGTCGTTACAACGAGCACATTAAAAGCAATAGATCTATATTCTAATAATAGGCACTCTATGTATACAGTAATTATTTTTTTTTGTGAGAGGAAAAATGTTTGCTTCCTTGTTTAGAAATTAGACATCGGACGTGACTCCAAAAAAAAAAAAATTAAACTAGTTAAAGCGACCTTCTGTTCAAGACCAAGGCACTTGCGCTATCTTTCGAAGTCATCATGTCTGTGGGCAGTACAAACGATGAGCAGATGAAATATGATTGTTGATACATTTGTAATGATACCACTAGATCTAGTACCAGTACCACTATCGGCGCCGATGTGTTCGACAACTAAGCCAGATTCAAAGTGTAGAATAAAGCCCTGTACCGTACATTATAATTTTTATGTAGGTGGCCTATGGCTGTATCAATCAATTATATCATGCTAATTACAAATAATATAACACATGATTAGACCCGCGCTTTCCATTGGCTGCTACTAATTCCTTCGACCATACACGCGCAACTGACTGTTGGCTTAATGTATTGCTAAAAATAGATCTGGTCAGTACCGTTGTGTGAAGGCAAGTGATATATATATAATGTTCATTACACTGTATAGCGGTGCTCTAGAGCTTGAATGAGCCAAATACACCTGCTTGATTTAAAAGTACATTATAACTTAACTAACTGGGAACCCACGAAATTCGTGGGGACTATGACGGAAAAAAACTGAAGTATTACAGCTAAATTTAAAGTACTGTGCGGAACTCAAAATAAATGTGTATCTTCAGGATCTATAACTTTAGAAACTTAATATGTTAGCTTGAAGAGGTTGCATCTAATTAAAAATTATTAATAGGCTCAATAATTTATGCAACTGTAATCAGAATTAATAATAATTAACCAAGCGTTCTAAGAAAACGGTGCACTGTGCGCAATAAAATGTGCGTACGCACTTAGAAAATAAAAAGAATCAATATTTATACAATTATAGCACTTTCGATTTGTTTATCGTTCAAGGAAGGGAAGGAAGCAGTAATTGTTGTTTCTCTTCGTTTTAATTTTTTTTTTTTTTTTTAATTTATGTAAAATACGTAAAATTTTTAATTTTATTAATTCGTTAATTTTCGTTAAAAAAGTGATTAGATCTAGGCGTTTGATGTTACATATATTATTTTATAACTCTAAAATTCTCTGGCCCATTTGTAATTTTACTGTAAAATTAAGGATTAGAGGGTGGAGTGGTTTGTATTTGATCGCATGTCTAAGTTTGAGACGAAGAAAATTATTGTATTAATTAATTTATTATAGATAACAGTCTAGATCTTTGTTTCATAACCGGCGACTGCCTGTGTTATCACTGAGATCCCTTTCGATTGTAGGCCTAATCGTGTAATTGAGACAAGTATTCAGATTGACTAGAGCGGGTGGCATTATGGATAGGGGAAATGTGAAGAGGGAGCTCGGAAAGCGCTGCGTTCTGCGTGTCAGTGTCACATAGTGTTAGTTACTGAGTGATAGTACAAGATTCGCTCAGAAATTTAGATGAAAAAAAATGAGAGCTGTGTGAGTGTAATGAGCACACAGTACGCTGGGGACTGAATACATTCTTCTTTTCTTGCCGTTCTTTTTTTTTTCTATCCCTCTTTGCCAGTGTAGAGTTAGATTTATTTTTTCATTGATCTACTGAGCGGCACATTGTAGTCTACACCAGGGCGAAAGGCTGTGTATCACTAACACAAGTAACAGTAAGAGCAGGTCAAACAGGACTGAATATTGGGAGGGGGAATGGGGAGGGACACTGATTCTTCTTCGTTCTTCTCTAGCGATAGATAGTGTGCGTGCACACTAGGCGCTCAGGTAGAGTGGGCGGGACATAATGATTTGGACCAATTAGACAATATGAAACATGTAGACCTGTAGACTTGAATTTAGTTGAAAGGCCTTTTAAGAGCTGGCTGTGCAGCATTTTATGTCCCGCTCTCTGCCTAACTTTAAGCTCCGCCTTCTCAAGGTGCCGTAAAGTATAATTATAGCAGAGAGAACTTGTTGGTGCCGTTAAACCAGTGAAAACACTGAAATACCCCGGTACTAATGTTTTATTTTTAACCTAATTAATAACAATAAAGGGGGCGTGGGGAAAGTACCGTTTCACCCGGAGGTGCCGTTACAGCACTAGCCGTTATATGGACTCGACTGTAGTTTGCATGCAATGACAACAATAATAATAATGAATGTCATTTATATTGCGCATACCTAAAGAAAAAGCAATGCTCCATGCGCGAATAAAGTTGTATCAAACATTAATAATACGGTAGTGCTACAACTAGGCCTAATGCAATACACAAACCGAAAAAATGTGAGCATTTAACAGCGTACACAACTTGGCCAAGATTTTAAGTGGCTTTTTTGTATACAATGTACATCATTTTTACTTCAATGGGTCATTTGACGCTGGTCTCGGCTGGTACGAATTCAATGATTGTTTGAGTTTAATAGTTACTTACATGTATATTATTTATTAATTATTTGCTAGAGAAAATTTACCGTGAGTGTTATTTACTAACTCTTACTAGTCTTAGAGTTAGACATTGTGTTTTCACTTGATTAGTTTTAGTTTTACGGTAAATTAAGAGTGTATTTATAATAATATTAGTGTTAACGAACAAGGGGACGCGGTGGTCCAAGGGTAGAACATCGGCTTCCGACGCAAAAGGTCCTGAGTTCGAATCCTGGCTGTTGCGTTCCAGACTGGTTGGGTCGGTGTCAGTATAATGTGACCGACTGAGATAGGAGTCGTGGTATCGCCGCCCTGTCTTGTGTGTGGCAGCATATGAAATTGTCAGACGTCCGTCTTGGGGCCCGTCCACAATATATCCTTTAAAGTGCTGCTGTTGGACGTTAACCCACCCAACCAACCAACCAACCGTTAACGAACAGGGTGTAGAAAATTATCGGGGAGCTAGTTAACACATTATTATAATAAATTTATACTTCTCACCTTCATTGCAATCAGATTCAGAGAGTCCCAACTTTCTGCAACTTTTTGAATTTTTTACGACGTGAAATCAAAATCCCGCAACTGTTATGAAAAATACATCGTATAACATGTAGCCTATACATACGTACAATAGACGTAAGTCTCCCCTTTCAACAACGTCGAGACGATTTCGAGATTTTGTGAGAATCTGCGAGACCACGCTGAATCCCCTCTTCACCAAATATGAGGTGGGGAAGGCAATGATGAAGATCTTTACGGCCTTCCATAATGAGGGGTACTTTTCGGCCACAGTTTGCTGTATCCAAAAGTCTTCATATCGCTCTTTTTTGAAGGTGGGCTTCAATTCAAAATCGTGCCTGAGATCAATAAGCTCTTCTTCAAGGCTGGATGATTCAGGGACATCGTCGCTCGGGTTCTCAAAGGGGTCCACAAGCCAAGTTATACTTTTTCAGACACAGCAGTTCCTTGAAGTTGAACCGTTCTTTCATGTTGGTCTCAATGTTTGTGATGTGATTCAAATACATCTGCAATGTGTCATCATGAACACGTTCACTCACTTCACCCAACCTAGGAAATCTCTTGAAGTCCCTTTGTCCAAGGTCCCTTCGATATAATGAAGCTAGAGACAGAAGACTTTGATTTCAACAAGTTGTTCTCATTTCCCTGAAGCTGAAGATTGAGATCATTGAATTTTTGGAAAATGTCAGCCAAGTAAGCAACTTGGTCTTGGATTGATTCAAGTCTGTCTGCATAAACCCGGGAAGCAAGCGGAAATCGAAAGCTTAAAATAACAATGATGTATCGAGGTCATCGAGTCATCGTAGATCAGGAATTCCCTGAAAGATGCTAAATGTAGGATTTGGTAATAATATCTGAATCTTCTTTCTTTCTTACCTTTCTTTTTATTCTCTTTATATCTACCGATCAAAACGTCCATTGCCCCTTACCGCTCCGTTATGACCCCCTTGGCATTCAGCGCCCCCCTACTGCCCCCTTTGCCTTTCAGTTTCAGCGCCCCCCTGAACCTTCTCACCGCCCCCTTTGAGAAACACTGATCTAGATGAAGAAAGTCTGTTCTACATCAAAACATGTATATTATAACAAATTATATTAATGGGCCTTTCAATCCCGATTTTTTTGTAACAAATCATGGGAGTTGAAGCGCGGACCTTCCGATCTGGAAACCAACGCCCATCCACTACCAGTTGAGTCAGTTCACCCCCCAAAGAGTAGGATTAGAAACTAGAAGGAGGAGGTGGAGGATTAGGTGGAAAAGTAAAAGGATGAATCATGAATAGAAAGAGTAGGAGGAATATGATTAAAAGGAGTAGGAGTACGAGTAGAAGTAGGCTTAGGATAGGTCAGAATGGGAGTAGAATTAGGAAAAGGAATATATAATTAGGAGGATGAAAAGGAGTATGAAGAGCAGCAGAAGCAGCAGCAGCAGCAGTAGTAGTAGTAGTAGTAGTAGTAGAAGCAGCAGCAGCAGTAGTAGAATATGTAACAGTAGTAGTACATACGAGGGGTGTTCACTATGTTCTTAGCATGACACTGAAGGAATAAACCCAGAGACTTAAAATTTGGCACACTTACATTTATTTTTCTACATAGTCACCCTGCATAGTTACACATTTCTGCCACCTGTCCTTGACCTTCAAAAGTAGAAGTTGTAGTAGTAGTAGCTACTACTACTACTACTACTACTACTACTACTACTACTACTACTACTACTACTACTACTACTACTACTACTACTACTACTACTACTACTACTACTACTACTACTACTACTACTACTACTACTACTACTACTACTACTA
>RQTK01001009.1:159155-167762 GCA_003991915.1 Elysia chlorotica | reverse complement strand
TTAATAATAATAATAATAAAAACCCACAGAACCAGACAGAAGTTATAATAGATACAAAGCACAACAAACAAAATAAAAGAAATGCAAAAGTCATGTCATCAGGTTTTTATTCCAGCTCATCCCTGCTCATCCATGAGTCAGGAGTCCAGACTGATCTCCCCGCCTGTCTCATAAAATTGTCAGACTTCAGTGTTGGGACACGTCCATAATGTAGCCTATATAGTGCTGGTGATGGACGTTAAACAACAAAACAAAACGAAAAAAAAAATTCAGCTAATTTATGTTTATCACATATTTTATTAGCACATAGCTCTACAAATACACGAATTCTTTTAGTTTATCTTTTTGTCTTATGTCAAACCTATACACGTCAAACCTATCTATACAGAAAAACGTAATCATAAGACAAAATGATGATTATTTTTACAGCTTTAATTGGTTGAAACCTACTGATGCTTACAAAAACACCAAAAATATCAGTTTTATATATATATATATATAGATGTCAAACCTATCTCTACATAACCTATTGATGCTTTCAAAAACACCAACATTTGATATATTTAATATTTGATATTTTTTTTATTTTTTTTTTTAAAGTAAACAACGCACAGCTCGTCATAAATCTTCAGGTAAAAATTGCTAGAAGTGAGGCCTCCATAAAGAGAGACGCAAGAGAAAACAATACTATATCATCAGCCTACTCAGGGCAGACTGACACCCAATTTTTGTTCAGCCTTTCGAAATAGTACCAATGTGAAGTGTTCTAACTTTGCCTAACAGTTCACTATAACACTTGATCCAAATAATTATTTGTCTGCTTACGTGTCTGGGCTGTAAATTTTAGAAACCAATTTATCCAAAAACAAAAACAAAAACGGAACAAACAATAAGTGAACATTAGAAAAAGTAATAAAAAATCGAAAAAATTAACATTACTAAAAATTAATGAAAAAAATAAATAAACGAATATCGGTCGCAGAATTGTTTTTCTCCACGTGCAATGTCAGGGTGTCAGCATGGCGCACTGTTATTGTAGAGGATATTGACCCCTAGAAGGTGAATTATAAAAAAAAAATGGTACAGTTTTTTTTTCGGACCACGATCTAAATAACTGCATGATATAACGGATTTCCTGCTGTACGTCTATATGTACCCACTGTTTTCTGAACGCGGCCTGCAAGCCCAAGCAGTGAGCCATGGTGTGAATGTCGGTGAGCCAGAGTCTATACGCCGCCTCTGCATGCTTTTTGTGCATGATCACCACCCGGTAACCGGCCGGTAAAAAAGCAAACAAAAAAAAGCAAACAAAAACACTCGCACAAAAACACCTCAAAAAAGCAGTTTTCTTTGTAAGAGAAAAAAAATCTCCTTATCTTTCTCTTAGTTTCATTTTTCTGGATTTCTAAGAAGGATTGAACATTGAACAGGCGGGATTCGCTAACTTTGTATAAGTTCGAGTTTGAGTTTGAGTTTGTTGCTTAGCGTCCAACGTCGGCACTATAATTATAGGCTATATCGCGGACGGGTCCGAAGACTATCGTCTGAAAATTTTACGTACTGTCACACAGACAGCGCGGGGATGCCATGATTTCTGTCTCAGCCGGTCATATTATACTAACACCGACCCAATTTATAGGGGACAAGATAAGACAATTTTATACACTGATAAGTTAAAAAGAAAAAAATATTCTAACTCTTGGCCAATAATATATTGGGAGCGCCTTAAAGAAGCAAAAAAAAAAAAAAAAAAAAAAAAAAAAGAAAAGAATTAGAAATACACCCATTACTTTGGATCAAAAAATTCCAATAGTATTTTTTTTAAGTTCTCGAACTTGTATTCGCGCAAAAGCAATTCAGGTTTAATGACATGACCCAGAAGGTCAAGCGCCTGGATTGAAGAATTCATTGAAAAACAACTGGTTTTACCACCTCTTAAAATACTTTACCCTGCATCGCTTTCGGAATTTCAAAACAAATAAAAAACAAAGGCATGTTAAAACCAAGAACAAAAAAGCAAAGCGTTGATTTATCGTTGTGGGTAACGAGATGGCATAAGCGCTTCTATAAGGGAGGTCTTGGGGTTCGAACTGGCTCAAGTAGTAGAGCGTTGGTCTCCCAATCAATAGATCGCGGTCTCGAAACCCATAATCGGTCAAAAAGTTATTTATCCCATTTCACGCGGTACTGGTTGGGTTAGTGACAGCATAATGTGACTGGCTGAGACAGGAGTCCAAGTCTCCCCGCACTGCCCCGTGGGTGGCAGCACATAAAATTGTCAGATGTTAGTCTTGGGGTCCGTCCACAATATACTATATCTAGTGTTGACGCTGCAGGTTAAAGAACACAACTCAACTTCAGAGGTCCCCAGTTTGATCCGCAGTCGGGTAAAACTTTTTGTCGGTTTTCGTCTCCTCCTAGTTGGGTCGGTTTCAGTTTTATATGACCGGATGAAACAGCAGTCTTTGTATCCCCACTCTGAGGCTGTGTGGCAGCACATAAATGATTATTGTCAAGAAAGATTTGTATTGCCTATAATACACTCCGAGTTTAATACATCAAAATCACTTGTTGAATACTATTGCAGCTGATGTTGGTTTGAGTTTAAGTTTGTTGGTAATGGTCCAACATCTGCACTACAAATTGTGGACGGGCCCCAAGACTAACGTCTAACAATTTAAAGTGCTGCCCCACTGAGACAGTGCGGGGGTACCATGAAAACTGTCTCAACTGGTCAAAATATACTGACACAGACCCAAGCACACAAGCCGAAATTGAAAAAAAATATTTTTTTTTTATCGAGCGTGGGTTTCAAACCAGTGACCTCCTAGTTGGGAGACCAAGGCTCTGCCTCTTGCGCAAGTTCGCTCCCTACTGGCGTTGAACGTGGAGAAACCAAACAGCTCACTCACCCTTGATAAACATAACATAGGTTTGTTTGTTTCGATCACTCTCCTATTGAGAAGGTTGAAGCATAGAAGAATAAAAAAAAACACATTTCTTGGCATCTTTATGTTCTAACTATGCTTATGATTCAATAGTGATGGGTCACTTCAATCCTTACATAGAAATAATTGAAATTGCAGGTTTTGCGACCCTTACGAGGATAACGGATGAACTAATTATAGCCCTTATGGACGGGGTTTTCCGATCGCTCAAAGGCTTCATTAGGCTAGAATAGAGCGATGATTGGACGCCGGTGCAGATTCCCTTACCTACCGTCCTCGTTTTCGCTAAGGGCTGGGTTATCGCAAGACCTCTAAGTGTTCTAGGTTCAATGAGGTGACTTGGTCTGTAATTAGGGTCAGGAGGCTTCGCTACTCACCCATCGAATCACCTTTCGATTTCTTCTTTTCACATTTTGGGGGATTAGGGTCGGCGTCTAACGAAAACCCCCAAAAGATATAGACATAATAAGCCCCGAGGTGAATAGGAAGTAGTTAGGTATGTAGGTAGGTAGGTAGGTAAGCAGGTAGGTACCAGGTAGGTAGGTTTGAATGTATGTATATAGGTAGGTAGGTAGGTAGGTAGGTAGGTATGTAAGTAGATTGGTATGTTTGGAGGTAGGTAGATGTGTAGATAGATAGAAAGGTGTGTAAGGAGGTGGGGAGGTAGAGAGGTATGTGGATAGGGAGGTAAGTAAGTACGTAGGTAGGTAGCTAGGTAGGAAGGAAAAGCATTCTGCCTTGCAGGCTATTGGAAGCTAATTAACTGATCCTCTACACCGTATAATACAACGGTGTGCTTATTTATTTCGATCATCCACTTATGCTGAGACGGTTACGCTTTTTTTTTAAAGAGCCAAGTTTCTCGGTCTCTCCCCTTGGTTCAACCGTTCAAACCGGCGCGCAACCGGCTTAGATGACCTTCACCTTTTCAACCACCACGGAGCGCGATTCGCTTTACATCCGCCTGGGGTTTGGGATGCCTCGTGAATGATGCATGATGGTACCTTCGTTTTTCTTTTTACATTTTTTTTCTTTATGTCGCAAAGAATTTGTAGAGAGCTGTTGTTTAGCTTCTAATGTCAGCATTATATACGCTTTATTGTGGATCGATCCTAAGACTAACCTGACAAGTTTATGTGCTGCCACACAGAGACACATAGACTGTGCAGTGGTACCATGTGCCGTATTCATGTGAAGGCCTAGGCCTAAAAACTAGACGAAACTTACGCCTGAAATTTAAATTTAGTCTCCGACCTATTCATGGGAAGATCCTAGTACTAAATTTTGAATCAAGTTTAAACCTGCTCCGAGGCTGGACTTAGGGGTACAATTTGGTCGCAAGTGCATCTAAAGCCTGTAAAAATCAATAATAATGACTTCTGTGTTGTTTTAGTAAGATTTTACTTGTTTTATATTTTAATTTTACCATTACGCCACACCTAATAGGACAATCATGCATTTAAGATTTTTCATAATTTAGATTTACATTAAGAAAGTAGGTCAAATTAAATGTTCCATCCAGTAGTTCATAGAAATAAAGAAAATAATTACAGATTTGAGTTTTGGTATTTAGTTTTTATAATTTCATTTGTAAGATCTATGAAATTTCAAGATGGCGTCTACATTTTCAGACTTTCCCTCCTTTTTTTTAGACGTTGCTAGTCTACGAAAAAAAATTTGCCTGAGACATGGGTCATGGTATCCCCGCCTTGTCTCGTGTGTGGCAGCACATAAAATTGTCAGACGTTCGTCTTGGGGCCCATCCACAATATAGCCAATATAGTGCTGCCATTGGACGTTAAACCAACCCAACCCAACAACAGCCATGAATACCGGCTTAGTCTACATTAAAAATTTAGTACTAACTACGTCAGTTTTCTAGGCCTAGTTTACGACCGCTCATGAATACGGATCCCTGTCTCAGCCGGTCACATTCAACTGACTCAACCTGCAGTTGACTGAAGTTGCAGGAGCGGGGCTCGCACAATGGACATCCTACATCGGAAGCCGACGTTCTCTGCCCTAAAGCTATCGCACTCCCTCATTTTGTTGTTCTTATATTTTTGTTGTGATTTATTGTTCTCAGTGCTGGAAATGGCTTTTCCACTCTGTTAAAATCAAGATACAATTTTGCTCTAGCTCTCCAGATTTTTGTTCTGGATAATTTTTGTGTGAATGTGTGAGCTTTTGTTGCAGTACATAAATCGAATTCTGCAAATTTTTGAAAACAAAAATAAACACAAAACAACAACAAAAACAAACAATGACAACAACGACAATAACAACAACAACAACAACAACCACAACAACAACAACGAACAACGCTATAAACGTTCTTTTGTGAATCCAATTAAAGGTTTCCATTGGCTATAATAATGCGCTCTAAGGAGCATAAATAATTATAATTTTGAACGTAATACATCAAAACCCTATTCTGAAAAATAAAACAACAACAACAACAACAACAACAACAACAACAACAACAACAACAACAACAACAACCAGTATTATGTCTTCTGATCTCGTCACTAAATTGATGTTCCCACCATGTTATTTATAGTAACTGTGACCGCTCGAAAAAGTCTTATCTTTGACTAATTTCACGTTGCTCAATTGTATTGAACAATATCATAGAGAGTTTTGGGGAACTCAGACCTGTTACACGTCAACTAAAAGCGCTACCTAGTGAGTCACCGGGCACTGCCCTATTTCGCTCCCTATTGGTTGGATCGGTGTCACCGGATGAGACAGGAGTCCAAGTCTCCCTGCACTGCCATGTATCTGGCAGCACATAAGATTGTGTGACGTTAGTCTTCGGGTCCGGCCACAAAATAGCCTTAATAGTGCCGACGTAGGACGCTACACAGCAAACAAACGAACCGGGTACCGCCACCGATGTCCAGTAATCTTTAGATTTCACGTGCCCTAAATTTTCTCACACAATCATAATTATGCTGAGGTGCAATCACCTTGCCAAGATTCAAACCGCAGATATCTCGCTCTCAGTCAAGAATGCGTCCCCGTTCTATCCCCGTTTTTCCCCGGTGATGTGACGGGTCAAAAATTGTGCACTATCAATTATAATTGTCGGATAAAATTATTGTCTTATGTCTATTGGAGTGGCGCCGTTTTATCTACCAGCGTGAATTCGTGCCGCACCCGCGCCGCACCCGTGCCGCACCGTACCGCAACCGTGCGCACCCGTCGTTTTGCTGGCCTTTTCATTAGGCTATAGTTTTTCACTCAAATTTGGTCGTTTTGCTGGCCTTTACATTAAAGCGTTTCACTCAAGTCATTTTGCTGGCCTTTTCATTAGTCTTTCACTCAAATTTGGCCATTTTGCTGGCCATTTCATTATAGTCTTTCACTTAAATTTGGTTGTTTTGCTGGCCTTTTCATTATAGTCTTTCACTTAAATTTGGTCGTTTTGCTGGCCTTTTCATTATAGTCTTTCACTCAAATTTGGTCGTTTTGCTGGCTTTTTCATTATAGTATTTCACTCAAATTTGGTCGTTTTGCTGGCCTTCTCATTAAAGTTTTTCACTCAAATTTGGTCGTTTTGCTGGCCTTCTCATTAAAGTTTTTCACTCAAATTTGGTCGTTTTGCTGACCTTTTCATTGTAGTGTTTCACTTAAATTTGGACAGCGCAGACCCATTTTTTTTCTTTCTTTCAGCAAACGAACACGTTGGAAGCAGGTTTGATTGGGAACGGGAACGGGACGGATGTAAACAGTTTGTCACCCATCACGTCGTCGTTTCAGTTGCAACTCGGGTTTTTAACCCTACTGGAACGGTCTTGAGACAGCGACGAATTTTAGTCAAGTTCGCACCCCTTCACTTTACACTAGATAACCGGCATAGCTCAGTTTACCCGAGATCTAGATTATTTTTGTCTGAAATTTTACGTGTATTTCAACGGCTTTGACACTTTTATCGGTTTCTTCACTATTTCCTTTTCTTAAACTCTTAAGCTTTCGTTTTTTCTTTCCGCTCTCACTCTCTCCCTCTCTCTCTCTGCCTCTGACCTCTCTCTCTCTCTTTCTCTCTCTCTCTCTCTCTCTCTCTCTCTCTCTCTCTCTCTCTCTCTCTTTCTCTGTCCCCGAGGTGTGACTCTCTGTGTTCGTCCGTCTGTTTCTGTCTTTGTGTCTGTATTTCTCTATCATTGCCCCAGTCTATCATTCTGTTTTGTTTATCTTTGTTCCCTGTCTATCTGTACTTCTCTATCTTTGTTCCTGTCTTTGTTCCTGTCTGTGTGTATTTCTCTATCTTTGTTCCTGTGTAATACTATTTGTTTATCTGTGTTCTTGTATGTCTGTATTTCTCGATTTTCGTCTTGTCTATCTATTTTGTCTAACTGTATTTCTTGTCCCTGTCTATCTGTATTTCTATATCTTTGGCCCTGTCTATCTGTTTTCTCTATCTTTGTTCCTGTCTATCTGTATTTCTTTATCTTTGTCCCTGTTTATCTGTATTTCTTTGTCTTTGTCCCTGTCTGTCTGTCTCTCTTCCCCTTTCTAACTCACTTCTCTCTCTGTCTCTTTCTGTCCCTGTCCCTCTCTATCTTCACTCCTCCTTGCCATGATCTAATACCAGCCATAACGTGAGAATGCAGACCGAGATCTAGATCTGGATCTCGATAAAACAATAGCTCTACATCTAGGTCTCGCTATATCCTCTGCTATACAATCATATTGTACATTCTATGCATAGATGTCTACTGTCTACTAACAGCAATCTGTGATTTACCATGTAATACTCGCTAACCTGGCCTTGAAGCTTCGCCGGCGATCAGCTGTTGTGAACGTGGTTTTCAAGTGCCGGTGTCGGTTCACAGCTGATCGGTCTGGCTGACCGAGTTTCTTCACATTAAGCCACTTTATTCAAGTCGCCTAAGCTCGCGAGAGGTTTAGCCAAAATGTGTTTAAATAGCCTACAGGTAGCCGGCTTACATTGAAAAAAGCAGAAAAAGAACACCGTATTGAAGACAGGGGAGCGTTTTTTTAATTTTGGGAGACGTTAAATAGGAGAGAACCTTGAGAGAAATACATTTGGACTGTCTGTAACATCCATGTGGTTGGATGACAAGACACAAAAGACTTGCAAGTTGTGAGGTAAATTTTCCAAATTATTTTTTTTTCGTAAGAGCGACAGTCATTTTATTCCCTTTGTTTAAATTTTGTTTTCGATTTAATTTTATATTCGTTTCAGCGCATAAGAGAACAGACTTAGGCCGAAAAATATAAACATGATATTAAAAGCTTTATCATCTTGCTAGACGTGGCTGAACTTGCAATTAAAAACTCATATTAAGTATGATTTAAGAGTAGGAAAAGCGTTAAGTTATTTGTGATGCATGTATCGCTTCCGAAAATAATGAAGCGCAAAATTGCTTAACCTTCATTTCTTCATTTTAGCCCGTACCTCCAAACGCGTGAGCCGCCCAACAGCCGAAACTAAGTTGAAACAATATTCAAATAATTTTCCGGGCCTATTTTACCAATTAAAAATCATAAAAATAAGTTGAAACAATATTCAAATAATTTTCCGGGCCTATTTTACCAATTAAAAATCATTATGAATCGAATTATTAGAATTGGAATATTGGCTGTGATATTTTTTTTTCTAAAGAGACAACTTTAAATCTTCCTGTAAGAGCAG
>RQTK01001009.1:138766-152679 GCA_003991915.1 Elysia chlorotica | reverse complement strand
ACAACAACAAATAATAATAATAATAATAATAATAATAATAATAATAATAATAATAATAATAATAATAATAATAATAATAATAAAAGAATCTAATCGTTATGTTCCTACCTTTATCATTGGAACAATCATTCTGCGGAGCTCTAACATTGAACTCAAAGGATTGTTGTTTGAAGTCATTTTCAAACGATTACAATCTATAAACTTAGTTATGTCAAAAGCGGGGTACCCTGAACACGAGTAATTGACACGGCACGGTACGTATGTTTTTTCGAGCGAAAAAAAAAAAGAAACAGCAGCAGTGTCCAAATTAAGTGCCGCATCACAATTTCTGGATCTAAATCATGGTACATGAATTCATAAACTGTATTAGCCGTATCTGTTTATGAATTTATAGATTGAATTTTCTTACTTGAAATGTGAAAAAAAAAGTTTGAGCTGTTACGCTTAGGTCGATGATGCAATGTAAGTGTGAATTTATGATGCTTGCGTCAAGCTAGAACTTGGACACTCGCCGCTGACCCGATATAACATTACACACTATCACACACTTTATGCAAGTTTCATAATTTTAGGTTCAATTAATTTACTCTAAAATGTTAAGCTAATGCACAGATTCTAAATTTTCATTACAAATCACGCTAGACTTAGAGTTAAGAATCTAGATCTAGAAGTACAAATCACGCTAGACTTAGAATTTAGAATCTAGATCTAGAATTTAGTTCTACGTTTACATGAGCAACCTTGGAATGATGTAGCTTCAAGTTTGCCTTAGTAGCCTACATAATAATAAGGTGCAATCACACTCGCTTCGATTTTTTTTTTTAAGTTACGCCATTCATTATGGTGAATGTCTCGAATCACATTCAGATACACTAGAATTGACTAAAAATGCATAATTATTTTATCCAAACATTTCTCTTTTTCAATTTTTGTTGACACGAATTTTAAAAACCGAATCACAAACAATGAAATCAATGATGGATCGGGAAGTGTACAGATTCTAAATTTTCATTACAAATCACGATAGACTTAGAATTTAGAATCTAGATCTAGAATTTAGTTCTACCTTTACAGGTAGCCTCAAGTTTGCCTTAGTAGCCTACACAATAATAAGGTGCAATCACACTCGCTTCGATTTTTTAAAGTTACGGAATTCATTAATGGTGAATGTCTCGAATCACATTCAGATACACAAGAATTGACTTAAAACGCATTATTTTATCCAAACATTTCTTTTTCAATTTTAATTGTTGAGACGAATTTTAAAAACCGAATCACACCATCTATGTCCTTCCGCTCGCCACTATTCCGCATAATTAATCACTTCGTTTGTTTAATTTAGCATAGTATTCCAATAACCTATAATTATTAGCGTTTAAACACCCGCTATGGCTGCTTTGTTTATGCTGCTCCGTTTCTGTTCACTTTGCAAGCCTAAAGTTGAATTGGTTGAAAAACATAAAAGAAATCTGCCGCTGAAAAGAGCTTATAATAGTAAATAACTAAAGCATGGTTCCTCTATAATAGCGACTGAGAATGGACAAGTTGAGCAAAAAATACCTTCACATCTAATGCGAGAGTTCTATATGACAATCTAGATCTAGATCTAATAAAGAAACATGATATAAAAAAAATAAGATAAAAAACAGAAGAGAACCGTGAAAAACAAGTTCTGTGAGATCTGCATATTATGATTCTAGACTTAGAACTAAGTGAAATTGTTCGTTTATTATATAATAGATATAGACCTAGTTCTTCTCTAAGGCAAACTAGAATTTTGGAATCGATCTAATACTTTTCAGTTATTTGGGGCGAGGCTGACCCTAGTGTGATCCTAGTAATTAATATTTATTCACTACACACCGACTTCAAAAAGAAATGATGCGTTTGTTTTGTTTCTGTCCATGTGTTTGTTCGATAAGAGATATAACTTATGGGTGAGAGAGATAGAGAGAGAGAGAGGTTCTCCGTTTTCCTGGTCTCTCTTAACCATTCCGTCTCTGTTTCTCTGGCTATTCTTTTCGGATATGGGAGGGACAAAGCGAATCTTGTTTACTTTGGGTTTCAATATTGTTTTTTTAACCGCTAAACACAGAGAATTTTGAAAAGTTAAGATATTTGAAAGAAATAACTGTGGGACACTGTTTACATCAATATGTTGCGAAGTCTTCGGCGTAACGTCGGTGTGTGTGTGTGTGAGAGAGAGAGAGATAGATAGAGAGAGACAGAGAGAGAGAGAGGTAAAGAGGGAGGTACAAATAAAAAATAAAAGCTTTTGTCTTTGGAAAATGAAAAAATGATGTTTGACGCAAGTTTCAATAGACTGAGCCAAATATAGTTTGATACATGTGCAAATGGGAGGGAAGGAACGGATAATAATAAGGTGTTAGATTTATACAACTAATTTTCGAATAAGATAATATAACTGGAGAATAGACTATAGAATCTATATCTAGATCTATCTATAATTATTAGATACTTAAGTCTAGATCCCTCAGTCTCACTAGTTCAACTCATCAAAGTAAAATCTAAATAATGCAATACCTATTTCTCAAATTTCCTAATCTTAAAATCTATAACTCTCTCTCCACCTCCCCCTCCCTCTCCTCTCTTCTCTTTCTCTCTCTCACACTCTTTCTCCTCTTATTTAATTTTTTTTTTTTGCGTTTAGGCCTAAATGGTGTAGGCCTACAATCGCGAATAACATGCCTTTGACCAAGCTTGCCTATGACCACTCATTTCTATTAATAGAAATATGTGCCTATCACATATTAGGAGTCCCGCCCAGGCCGTGCAAAAATAGAAGATCAAGTCACCGAATTGGGAAAGATTTTGGCACACCAAGGATAAAAGTGATCTGATTTCCTTTAAATTTAAGCATAGATAGGACATGGTGGTACTTAGAGAGTACATGTATTTTTCAGCCCACAGTACAAAATGTAAACTAACCTATGTGCGCACTATTTTGGTTCATGTTTGATCGAATTTTGATATCTGTAGTTGTTAAATAATAAGAGTGCGGCGCGATACGAAGATGTTAGAATATAGCTCACATTGATTCTTGATGCATTTTTTGCATTATTTCGGTGACTGCCTTCTTTTTTTTTTGGTTGCCTTGGTCGCGCCTCTTTGTCTGATTTCTAAATATATTATGTTTGTTTTTTTTAATTGTTTTTTTATTTTAATGCGCGTGACATAAGGTCTAGTTTCGAAGCTTAGGGGTTACCCATAGAGTAAATATCTACTTGTCTGGTAGGTTATCCCCTCAGAAGTCTTTTAGAGATCACAGAGATGCCCCCCGTATTGTCTCTGTCTGGCAGCACTTACATTATTTTGTTAAACGGGAGTCTTGAGTCCCATCCATAATATAGCATATACAGTGCTGACGGTTGTCGCTAAGAAACAACAACACTCCTGCCGCGTTCCAACAACTTTGATTACAAGAAAAAGCATGTTATTGATTTGTGTTTATAAATGTAAGTTTATTAAAAACAAAGCAACAACAACAAAAACCAAAAAAGAAGAACACACTGAACATAAACTCTCGTAGAAAAATGTAACAGAAACATCAAAATTGCAACATTATAATGTTTTAAATAATCATTACAAAAAACA
Source organism: Elysia chlorotica (assembly GCA_003991915.1). NCBI lineage: Eukaryota > Metazoa > Mollusca > Gastropoda > Plakobranchidae > Elysia > Elysia chlorotica. Next base: position 149,064 of record RQTK01001009.1, on the reverse strand, counting down.
TTTGAGTAAATGGCTACCTGAGCGCTCGGCAAAAATTTTACTTCATTAGAAGGAAAATTAATGAAGTGTTGCGCTTTTCGAAAATGATAAACATCACAGGAACAACGTATAGAAGTAACAATAAGTAAAGGATTTCACTTTTTTTGTGGTGTCTTTTTTTTCAATACACTTACCCCAAGTATAACTGCGAGATTCGCAGTTCCATCCGCCTAATATTGGGGTCTTAATAGAGAAAGCATTAATATACCGGAAATTATTAATGTAGTTTAAGGGTGGAAGGGAAACAATTCATGAAATATAGAATTTTTTTGCCGATTTCATCATGAAGCAAGGCATGTAATAAAAACATAAGTAAATGGGCGAAGAAGCATCCAAGCTTATCCAATCGCGAAAGCTCAATTGTAACTTCGAATGTTATTTCGAAATGTCCAGATTCTGCAGTACCCCCCCCCCCTCCACACACACACACACACACAGCTGGTGTAAAGGTTCCGGTAAAGTTTGCAAGGGTGGTAAATTAACTTGACAATTGGCACAGCATAGTGGGGATGTTCATGTGGACCATAATTAACGTATCATAAGTTTAATACCTCGGCTAAAAACTCGGCCCAAGGCTACGCAAAATAACAGGCAACGTCATTAACGGTGATCTATATTTAAAAAAAAATAGCACTGAAGTTAGGATAGAATGATACTCAGTGAGTATTTTTTGTTCGTCATACAAGCCTACAAGATTTAGAATGTTAACTATCATAACTGTACCTAATTGATGATAGAGCTAACTTTGGTTATGTTTGTTTATTTCTGTCATTCTGTCAGTTAATTTTGGATGCCACGGCGGCGGTTATGCGAAAATAGTAGATATACATTTATAAGCCCAAAACAACTTAGATCGACAGTTCTGCTGTTGCAAAAGGAAAAAAACAACAACAAACAACAACAACAACAACAACAACAACAACAACAACAACAACAACAACAACGATGGTCAAAAGAGGATAATGAGGATTCTTCTGAGTAAAGGTCTGTGAAAAGCTACGCGACTGTTTAGTTTTGAAGTCTGCTGAAGTAAAAAACGGCGTAAAGTAGCCTACCTTGAACTTTCTGGGTGTGTGCGTTCGGTGCTAGTGAAAAATCGCTAAAGCTCTTTAAAATGAGTATGTATCTATGATCTGTAAGCTTTCCATTATGATGTATAACTACAAAGATACAACTAATTTGTATATAGCATGAGTTCTTATTGTATTAAAAAAAAAAAAAAAAAACTCGCACCGTTCTTTCTCCACATATAATTTTTCGCCATTTTTTTTCATTGAAGGATAAAATAAAAGAAGAGCAATCTCTATTTTTTTTCCTCAAGGTTTATTTTAACGTTATACGAGGGCAGGCTGATAAATAAGGGCCGTTTTTGAATAGCTTTTTTATTTGAAGGACTACAGAAGCATGTTACACATCAAATGAAAGCTTAGAGTCTCACCTATCTGATGAACTATCATTTTTCAACATAGTCACCATCGCGTTCAATACAGAGGCGCCAGCGTTGTACAAGTTTTCGCATTCCGTCGGCGAAGAATTCTGGTGTCTGGGATCGGCACCAAGAGCGAACATCCGCCTCAACTTCTGCATCGGTTTCATAGTGATTTCCTTTGAGATGTTTCTTCATCAAAGGAAATAAGAAAAAGTCAGACGGGGCCAAATCAGGACTGTATGGCAGATGTGGTATGGTAGGAAGTTCCAACTGCTGTAAAGCGCACTGGGTTTGGCGACTCGTGTGTGGCCGAGCATTCTCGTGCTGGATGGCAACGTCTTTGACTTTGTCCTGTCGAACCTGTCTGAGTCGGCCCTTCAATGCACGCAGAGTTGACACATATCTCTCTGAATTTATTGTTGTGCCTTGCTCCAAAAACTCATTATGGACGATACCTTCCATGTCCCAGAATATTGTCAGCAAAACCTTTCGAGCTGATGCGACGACTTTGAACTTCTTCGGGGCTGGAGAGTTCTTGTGTCGGTACTGCATAGACTGCATCTTGCTCTCTGGGTCATAGTGATGCACCCAAGACTCGTCACCAGTGATGATGCTCCGCAGAAAACGCTCGCCGTCATGAGTGAATCTTTCCAACAGTTGTGTACAGATCGTTTTCCTCTGTGCCTTCATTTCCACACTGAGCTGTCTCGGTACCCATCTTGCCGAGACTTTCCTGTAACCAAGGTGGACTTGTACAACGCTGGCGCCTCTGTATTGAACGCGATGGTGACTATGTTGAAAATTGATAGTTTATCAGATAGGTGAGACTCTAACCTTTCATTTGATGTGTAACTTGCTTCTGTAGTCCTTCAAATAAAAAAGTTATTCAAAAGCGGCCCTTATTTATCAGCCTGCCCTCGTAGTATCGTGTATCAAAATTAACGGCTTGTAGTACTTGGCATCCATATTTTAATGAGTAGCGTTTAAACTTTAAATAGAAAGGCGATTGTGGGAACATATGTCGTGAGTTCTATTCGAGAGAAATCTTAAGACGAAAAGAGATTAATAGAGGTTAGAAAAAGTGCCCTTTTATCTCATCTAAGATTCTTCTAATATCATTATTATAATTATTCCCGTCAAAATAGGTTACTTCTGCTTAAGCCATTTATGCGTTCACCTGAGACAAAAGCAGTTTCGTTTAGAAGTAAACTAAAAACTTAAAAAAAATAGCAATAAAATTAGTGTTGAAAAACGTAATCCATCACGCATTAGACAGAAAATGTCCATTCCACAATGAAACTCGTGGGTGGCGGCACGTCTCTTATCAATGATTCTAATAAAATTAAACTGAGGACAAATTTGAGATGGTACTAAAAGCTGAGAAAAGCCAATAATGGAAGGTTGGTAAAGAGTAAACAGATTTTCTACAAACATTATTATATTTGTTTTGGGTTTTTTTAACGCGCAACTAGACTAAACAACAGTGCAACAGCAATATAACAGTAAAATTGGTACATATATTGGACTCACAGATAACCAGTTCAAAACTAAATTTAAATTAATGAAATCACGAATATCTTTTTTACATTCAGGAGAAAACCACAGATGGGTATGGCGGTAACTAACAAGGGCCCCAAAGGGTAAAGCCAGACATTAGAGATAGAGAGTGTGGGAGAGATAGAGATAAATAGAGATGGAGAGCGAAAGAGAGCGGGCGAGAGAGAGAGAGAGAGAGAGAGAGAGAGAGAGAGAGAAAATGAGAGCTTTTAGGTATAATGTAATTCACTTGAAATCATATTTTAATGGCAATATATTTTAGGATTAATCATTGATTTATACCGCAGGGTTAAACTGTAGTTTTATTTAAATAACGACAGCATTGACATCCTTACTATTGTGTGTCGCATGGAAATTATGAATTTGTTACATCAAATTACATCATTAAAAAGTGCGAAATTCAGTCATGTAAAATTAACAGAATCTCAGCAGCAAGGCCCATGACTGAGGTCTGATATTTCACGTGCTGCCGTACACGAGACAGGGATGGAAGACCTGAGCTCCTGTTTCAGCTGGTCACACTAAGAAATGTGTGACCGACTCGTGGGCTTCGAACCGCAGGATAACCAAGACCCCTCGTTGATCTAGTCCCTGAAGTAAACTATCCCTTGTATGATAAGAGTTATTCATTTCTTATTAGTGTTTTTCTAGCAAGGTTACAACTGAATGGTTACTCAAAAAGCACATTTTGTTTAGACTTTGCCTACTCCACTTACATATTGACAGTATGAACAATGCCGAGACTTTAATTACACTTAGTCTTGCTCATTCTTGCTGTGATTGAAAAGGTGTGTGAGCGTTAAAAATAATAATGTTTAGTCGTAAACGTGACACGAACTTTTTTTCAATAATATAAATTATTGGGACACTAAGGTTCTCTCGAACTTTTTGTCAAGAGACGAAGGCATTTTGTCATTGTGGAATCTTGTGTCTTTATAAAAAAAAAATTGATTAAAAAATATATTTTGTCCCGTAGGCTCAATTTATAGTGTCCCGTAGGCTCAATTTATAGTGTCCCGTAGGCTCAATTTATAGTGTTCCGTAGGCTCCCCAAGCCGACGGAATCAAGACGTTGGTCAAGTAAACGGGCGTTCGTTAGATGGTCGAATGTGAAATTGGTTTAGGGGATGCGCTTTTTATGCAATTCGAAAGGACCACTACGTAATAGGTTTCATTCTAAAATTAGGATATGATACTATAGTTATTTTTTGGCTAGCGTTGGTGACTCAGATGAAAGGATGAGAAAGGGGACTGTTCTGGCATTATCTCCCGGTTTTTCCGATCTACCTGGTGACATATCTAATGACGTAGCTAGCTGACTCATTGGGCTCTGGGGTCACGAACACTTATATATAGTACTGAGGGAAATAAACGTAGGAACTGGGGGATTTCAGAATAATTAAATACTTTGGAATACTAATACCATTGTTTTAGCAGTACCGTAAAGGTACCTACCCCATATAAGCAGTAAAAAAGTTTTGATATTTTGATACTAGAAGCATCTGTGCGAAGCACAAAAGTCTTTGTAACATCTGGTAACGGTAGGATTGGCCAAGGAATAATGGCTTTCTTTAGCGCTAGGTAACTTTCTTGTGGTTCATCCACTCGAACTAATTTAGACATGTCTCATCTAACAAGATCAGACAACGATGCTACAATAGACGAAAATTTGGGATGAAAATCACGATAGTATTTAAAAAATCCAAGAAGCGATCGAACATTCTACTTCGTCTTCAGTCTTGGGGCATCACTAATCTTGGCCACATTGTCGTCCTGGAGAGTAAACGTAACTCTTTTCACCCAATGTTCGAATAATTCGACTTTTGTGGACGTTGTGGACGCAAGCATGCACTTGTTCGGTCGGGCCGTGAAGTTCGCTTCACTCATTCGACGGAACAGTTCATGAAGCACTTCCACATGTTCTCGAACGTCTCAGTGTGTATCAGGATGTCGTCCACGTAGACAGTCACATGCTCCATTCCGCTGAGCGAATTTTTCACAGCTCGATGATGATGATGATGATGATGATGATGATGATGATGATGATGATGATGATGATGATGATGATGATGATGATGATGATGATGATGATGATGATGATGATGATGATGATGATGATGATGATGATGATGATGATGATGACGATGATGATGATGATGATGATGATGATATTTTTATTTTTTTATCTGTTAATTCATTTATCCATTCTTTTTCTATTTAACTATTCAGGTCTAGCTGTGTTGTTTTGAATATGTTAGATTTTATTCAATTAAATAATCAGGTAGCCCTGCTAACAATGAGTCACAGAAGTCGATCCTGGAAAGTACAAGTGAACATACAAGTTTGTTAGTGGCATTCACCGTCAGGTAAGGTCTTATTTGTGAAGTTTTTTTCTTAATTCTAGGTGCATGTTTTACGAAGTTTGGAAACGTGTGGGTACATCGTGAAATTTGAATCAAGCAGAACGCCAGGAATTTTGCAAGAACATCAATATAGGAAAATGAACCATCACACGCTGCTGCATTCTCGTAAAGGAAATTCCAAATTAATTTCAATGTAAAAAATTGGATGTTGGCTATGAACTGAGAGACCAGACTCCGTGTTTTGCACTAAAAAATAACATTATCCTACATCTCTACCTCTCCACAAGATGGTAATAAAAAGTACCAACCATTGCGTACACTGCAAAGAAGTTAATTGAATTTTTTTTCATATAAACTCTGCTGTTCTTTTGTTTCAAGCTCTACTGGGAGACTTTTGTTCTAGTACCAAGCTATATGGCGGTAGTTTTTAGTACCAAGCTATATCGCAACATTTTTTTCCCATAGAAAACTCTGCGCTGACTTTTTTTTCAAAAATCTACTGGGAAATTTATTTTTGGGTCAATTACTTCTTCGCGACATTTTTTTTTTGGCATTAACCCTAACACAGACATTTCTTCTGTTTCAATGTTCACCGCGATGTTTTGTTTTGTTGTTTTTTTTTTTTTTGTACTCAGCTCTAGCGCGATACCTTTTATTTCTTTCCAAGTTCTACGGCAATAACTTTTTAGTATTTACCCCTATCGCAACATTTTTTTTACATATAAACTCTACTGTTCTTTTTATTTTTCAAACTCTAATGGGAGACTTTAGTTTTAGTATAAAGCTATATGTGGACAGTTTTTAGTACCAAACTCAATCGCAACATTATTTTTTTTTCAGAAATTCTACTCTGACTTTTTTTTTCAAAACTGTACTGGGACTTTTTTGGTCAAGTATTCCTCCGCAATATTTTTTTGGCATTAATCCTAAAACCAACACATTATGTTTTTTGTTTTTTTTTGGTACTAAGCTCTAGCGCGATACTTTTTATTTATTACCAAGTTCTACGGCAATGCGTTTTTAGTATTTACCTCTATTGCAACATATTGTTTTACATATAAACCACTGTTCTTTCTATTTTTCAAGCTCTAATGGGAGAATTTTGTTTTAATACCAAAATTATATGTGGACAGTTTTTAGTACCAAACTCAGTCACAACATTATTTTTTTTGCAGAAACTCTACTCTGAGATTTTGGGAAAAAAAGGGGGGGGGGGAGGGATGATCTTGCTCAAGTGGTAGAGTATCCTGTGACTGGATGAGTCTTGGTGGGACAGGGATCCTGTCAGACGTGAGTCTTGGGACCTGTCCATGATAATAGCATTGCTAGTGACGTAACACGTTAAAAATCCAACTCACTCACTCACTAGCTTGTACATAAGTCTTTATCCAACAAACTTTGATCAGCCCACCCCGCTCATATTTCAACATTGCAAAAAGGTGTGCAGGAAAGTTGAATAACACTAGTACAAAAAGAAAGGTGTGAGCTATTTCAGTTGCAAAATGTTGCAAGCACCTTGAATTCAAGGGAAACAACAAGTTTTGATGCATCATGAAAACATGTTATTAATATCGATTACTTCCCGTTGTGTTCAACGATTGTCTTTTCTGTAGGAAAGGAAATTTAAGATCTCTCTGTCTCTCTCTCTCTCTCTCTCTCTCTCTCTCTCTCTCTCTCTCTCTCTCTCTCTCTCTCTCTCTCTCTCTCTTTCTCTCTCTCTTTAGACTAGTACGTTTCAGAGATGAAAACGATCTGGACAATGTAGTTACATTATAAGTTCGCCTCCACCGTTGCATTTATTTCTGCGTACAACCTCTCCATATCAGTCGCCTTATTGTAAAACCTTGAAAGTTAGAAACGATGTGAAAATCTTAGAGGACTATGTGTGTCAACTGAAGCTCTTATATTAAGACTGTAACTTTATAATAAGTGGTGATCTAAATGCCCGCACTTCAAATGTACAGCCCTTGCTCGAATACAGTGAAATGGACAAGATTTTTGGAGGAAACGTTACTTCCACTATACAATCCGAGGACAAGATTAGAAAAACATCACAGGACAATTCAACAAGTACTTTTGGAAAAAGTCTTGTGGATATGTGCGCTCAACTTGAGCTAATCATCCTCAACGGGCTGCCCGCCGGAGACGCAGAAAGAGCTTTCACTTTTATTTCTTCTAATGGACATAGCATCATTGACTATTTCTGTGTATTTGGGAGCCTGTCACCCTGTAATGCATCGTTAACTCTACTTTGAAAAACCTCCTTGAACTCTTAAACACTAATTTAGATCTTGCTATCGCCAAGTTAACTACAATGCTTTGCCAATGTGCCCGCATAGTGAGAAAAACGATAAAAGCTGGTTGTAGTATTCATTTACGAAGTCAAAATGGTTTGATATTGAGTGTCTTGTATTTAAGAAAACAGTCAGGAAACATTGGTGTAAATATCGAAAAACTCGTATCCAACACGACAAATTTAACTATGTTAAACTCAGAGCAGAATATAAGACTCTCTTAAAGAAGAAAAAATATGTTTACTCCTCATCTAAGATTAACACATTATGCAATAGCTTAAAACCCCTATCTAAATTATGGAAAAGATACCCAAAATAACATAATAGATCAGTGGTATACATTCTTTAAAGGCATATTTCAATCAAACACTCCAGAGTCACTGATCTGCTTGGAGGCCCCAATCCCTTTGTACTTAAATGCCGGGACGCATATTGAAGACCTTAACAAAGACATAGAGGAATTCGAAGTAAGGGCCGCTATAAAATGGGTTAACTCTGGCAAATCTCCGGGGGGCGACCAAATTCTCAATGAAAAGTTAAAACTTGATATAGACCACATTGCATCATTCCTAGGGGTAGCTTTCCAAAAAATCTTTGACACAAGGCACTTCCCCACAAATCGGATTGAAACATCATTGTTCCTATTTATAAGAAAGGTGATATAAATACACGCAATAACTATAGACCTATATCCTTGATTTCTTAACATCTAAGGTATGCACTTGCATCATTACTGAAAGACTTAAATATTTTGTAACAGCGTTAAATATTATTCAAGAAAAGCAAGCAGCTATTAGAAACTCTACCATCGACCACATAAGTATTTACCCTCTATGCCATGATAATGAAACAGTTTGCTTTGCGAAAGACAGAAAACTATATCAGTATAATGTCGAATTTGTGGGTTACAGTAAATGTTTGACTCTATCAATAGAAAAGCACTTTTAAATTTTTAATCGAAACGGTGTTGCGGGAAAACTATTAAATAATATTAAAGAAATATTCAATCAAGTTCCATCAGCAGTAAGAAATACTTCAATTTATCAGAATATTTTGGCGTTAGACAAGGTTATCTTCTCAGTCCACTACCGGTCCGTATGTTTACCACAGAATTGTCTCACAATATCAACAGGGAAGGCAAGCAGGGTATTCAGTTCCTACCTGATAGACAGATTATTCACCACCTACCATTGCCAATGTTTCTGACACTGTAATTGGACTCCAGCGAAAGCTTGATGCACTATGCAATCAGACTTCAAGATAAGGACTCTCTGTTAATATCGATAAAACCAAAATAGTAGTTTTCAGGGGCTTCTTAAGTTAACATGAAAACTGGGTGTATGGAAACTCACCACTTGAAATCGTGAACTCGTACAGATATCTGGGAGTAGAATTTACTTCTGGTTTGAGCTTCACAAGCTTAACTTCAATGCTAGTAATAAGGCCAAACAAACAAGTTATGAATTGACAAAACGCTTGGGAGCTTTAACATGTCATGATCCAAAAATACTTTTTAAACTCTTTGATTCTAAAGTACAGCCTATTCTCTCCTATGCCAGTGAGCCATAGGGTACTCGTGATTACACAGAGATATAGCAAGTTCACACTACCACAATAAAACGCTTTATAAATGTATCGATACATTGCTTTTATACTGCTATCTATGGAGAAACAGTCAGCTTTCCACTCCAAAGTAATATTAAAATTCGATGCTTAAAATATTGGTTAAGACTTCTAAAAATTCCAGATTCTAGGATACCCAAACAAGCCTACCAGTGCACACAGAAATTTAATGAAAAGAAAGTAAAATCTTGGGTAACTGATATGAAAATATGCTATGTTCAACTGAATTTGGTCATGTCAGGATGTTTGAATGTGTTGGCAACGAAACTTCCTCCTGCAATGTTTTTCAAATAATGGACTGTGCGCCGTGTTGAATGAAAGTACGATATTCTATTCTTTATTTAAATCCTGGATATGTAAAAAAAATGCTTATTAAGATTTCGACTTGGTGTTTCAGAGATAAACTGTCATAATTTCAGATTTTCAAAATATACCACACTGCCAATGTGTCCAGTATGTAAAACAAATAAAGAAGATGAATACCACGTATTAATGATTTGTAAAGCATACGAGGAGCTTCGAACCACGTACATCCCGCCCAAATACCTTACCATTCGAAATAGAAGTACACTAAATGTACTACTGTCAAATAGTAATCTTTATCCAAATTTTGCCATATATTTACAGCATGTCTTGAAACTAATAAAATCTCTGATATATGTGAAATTCTCAGCCTATTAGGCATAATGTCGCAGGTGCCCTTTTCAGATTGTGTATATCAGTCTTGTATATAATAAAATTTTGTACTTTCTATTTGATTGTTATTTTGACAATATGAACTGTAATTTTGGATAAAATAATTATATTCTCACTGATCTGTTTATGTGGTTAAATTTAGACTAATTTAGCTTCCAAAAAATATCAGCACAAATCATCAAAATGAAACCTCGTTTATAACTAAAAGTTACTCAAAAGCTTCAGTCTGCCAGTCTGTCTGTCTGTCAGTCTTTCTTTCTCTCTCTCTCTCTCTCTCTCTCTCCTCTCTCTCTCTCT